>LS047105.1:0-13471 GCA_900241095.1 Acartia tonsa
TTATTATAAAATATGCACTTTCGGCGTAGGGCAAATTTCTCTGCAAGGGCTAGGTTTCGAGCTCTAGTGCTCTGGAAGGGTGAGTAGATTTAAAATTCAATATTGTTTTATTATTGTCATTGCTTGGGCATGAATTGTATTTTCTTTAATTAGTTTTGGACCAAAACTGTAAGGTTTATATTCAAAATAGTGAAGCGATTTTTTTTTTAAACACCCTTTATCTATAGAATAGATTTTCTTCAAAAAATCCAAAATCAAATACTTAAAAAATTAGCATCCTCCCGCTTGAAGTTTTGTCAGACGGCTATTGAATAATTCTATAAACTAAATAAGCATTATTATACTTTGTAATAATGGATATATTATTACTTGGATCTTACCCAAGATTATCATGTACTTTAATAAAGTGAAACTTGTAGCTAGCTAAAATTACGATACCCCGAATCAACCCCATCCTCTTTCATCCTACTTGATGAACGAACTGGCCATGATGTACTTGTTAACAACCTAAATTGACGACATTTTTTACCTGTCATGATATCCACGTATATTTTTTATCCATTGTTTATTTTCAGATAAAAATGTCGGACGACAAAACTTGGATAACCTGGAGGAAATCGTAAGTGCTACTTCATTCAAAATATCCACCTGCTTTTTTTTTGGTGGGGGGGGGGTGTTAAGAGTATGAAGGAGGGAGAAGAAATTCGACTTTAAATTATACATTTTCTCATTCGTTGGCTTAAAAACATTTAATATCTTATTAGAATTACCCAATCATCATGCAAAATGAAGGGTTTATGTCGACTATATGGCTTTAATAAAAGGTGTTCATGGATGATATAATATCAACAGTCTGATGTCATTATAACTACATATTTATATGTATATCGGTTTAATAATAACACATAATAATTGATAGGGTACATCTCCTACATGAATAAAAGTAGAGCAGCCAGGGATATAAAGGATAAGATAATGACCGATAAATTGATGTACAATGTACATCCCCAATGATCTTACACAAAATTAAACCTTCTTTAGATTACAATTATTGATTGAAACGTTTAGACACTGAACCTAATGAACCAACCAATCAAAATCCAATAAAGGTCCTCAAGGTTGTTAAACCAACGAATAAGATAACATTATTATAAAACTTAAGGGGTAATTTTGTGTATCATCATTGGGGATGTAGATCAATTTATCGGCCATTGTCTTATCCCTTTCGATCCCTGCAAAAAAATTTCTTGTAAGGATCCTGAGTTAGCTGCCAAGAAGGCGAAAGAGGCGGATGCAGAGTTCCAGAAACAGAAGGCCAGACAAGCTTTCCTGGAGAACCTGTATGTTCTGGTGGCCATGATCATCATCGTGTCACTGGCCGTCTTCAGGAAGCTTTTAATAGTGCCCATAAAAATGACGACGACATACACTGGCCTATTAAAATGTATACTGGCCTCCCATTGGTAATTTAGTCTGTGTATTGGCCTATAAATGAGTAATTAAAATATACACTGGCCGGTCATTGGTCAATTAAAATGTATTGTGGCCTGCCAATGGTCATTTAAAAAGTATACTGACCTGCCATTGGTCAATAAAAATGTATACTTGCCCACCATTGGTTAATTAAAATGTATCTGGCCTGTCATCGGTGATTTAGTCTTTGTATTGGCCTTCCTATCATTAGTCATTTGTATTGTTTGACGTCATTTTTTTTATAAAGGCACTATAAAGAGCTTCCATGTTCAGTGTCGTGCTCAAGGCAATTATATTTCCTGACGAGAAGGTCATCACGTTCATACCTGTCCAGCAACAGGTACTATTACCCGCGACAGTGCGTCTCCTCGTTGTCGGGTTCAAATTCCGATCCATCACCGCGTCACAAAATTCCTATTGCTGCTTTGTCAGATGAGCGACATTTATTACTGAAGCCGGGGGGGGGGCTGCACTGGTCTAACACAGACGCTAAGGACTTTCAGACTAAGGACGTACAATTAATATGGTGGTAGTCTGTAGGACGCAACCATGCATTTCACTAGAAAGACTTGACTAAGAGATACGATATAAAATCATCGACGATACTTAGAAATTCTTGCTTGCAAAAACTTGGCAAAAATAATTGTGAAGAGGCAAAATCAGAAGAAAAAAAGTGTACAATTAATAGTTATCTAAAATCTCTGACTAACTAAATTAATCAATTACCGTGAATTACATTAGTTCCCAAAGTTTAATTATTCGTTGGCTCCAAAACTTTGGGTACTTTAATAGGTTTTTGATTGGTTGGTTCCAAACTGGCAGTGTCCAAACTATGCAACCTAATCTACACAATGGGTGGTTTTGTTTCATTATCATTGGGGATGTATATTAATTTATCATCCATTATCGTATACCTTAAGATCCACGGTAACAATAACTTTATGTTTAGGTTAAAAGTGCCATAAAATATACTGGGAATGGTTTTGTGCCATGTGACGGCTATGTTCCATCTCCATCCAGCTGCGATTTTCCACCATATTATGTTAAACTTCATAGAAAATATTAAAAACTTTTTGAGTTATTTACAAGTGATTTGACAAGTAACTTACCATCTACATTAAAGTGATCTAAAATTAATAATTGAAATATCAATATTTTATCTTAATGCAATGTATAATATGATACTTACGTAGATATTGTCAATTTAGATATTGATTAATACGTTCCTTCATTTTCAGGCGCAGGGGGAGGATAATTCGTAATTTCATCTGATTTTTTCGTGATTTATCGGGGATTTATTTCGCTTGTTAGCTGTACCTTATTCCTGATGTAATCTATTTGAACATTTAACTATTAATCTATCATGCTACCTATCTTAGAATCAAACAAAAAAACTTTTTACAAAAATTGTATATTGTCACCAGATATGTAAATAATAAATAACAAAATTATTTTTCATAATCTTAGTTTTTATAAACCATTGTAAGTCACATTAAAACATTATAAATTTTCTTTAAATTGAACTGTCAAAAAGTTATTGATGAAATAGAGTTGTAATTTTATTATCTAAAGTTACTAGATAACCTTTTTTAAAAAAAAATGGGGCCAATAAATTTTAAAAATTATAATAACAATGTGACCTACAATGGCCATGATTATTTGCATGTCGTGATTACTGAATGCATTAGTTAACAAAATGTAGATCAAGCCTGAAATATGAAGAATTTTTCATCTCAAAAACTGCTAACGGTAAAATGGGCGACACGTCTAATAGAAACAGACACCACAAAAAAACTAACAAATATTTTTACACGGAGCACTAGAAAGATGATCGAAAACATTATTGGATGTTTTCATCTAAGGATTTTTTTCTCAATGTTTTTAAGTTCGAAGATTTTTTTTCTTTCAATGTTTATTAAAACAATGAAAAAAGTAGTAGAGGTATTAAATCAAAGGCTTAGGAATGAATAAGGAGCATGTAAGTGAATTAAATAAGCATAAAAAAAAACAATTTTACGCGCGTTTTCTCTATCAGCGCGTTGCGAGGACATTATTTAGTACAGCTTGTTTTTTTAATATTTATGTTGGTCTTATTGAGATGGTTCTAATGGTGTCATTGAAAAATGAAACTTTCTTTCATATTTTCCTCTTGATCCAAAAATCTATTTTATTTAATAATAATAATATTGCCAAAAAAAACATCACACACAATAAACAATAGGTATTAATATCCAAACAAATAAACTGCCAAAAAACATTCAATTTTCAAAAAATAACTAAAATTTTGTTAAAAATTTAACATGTATGCATTTCATAAAAGTCGTAAGTAAGTTCTATAATAGATATCACGCAGAATTAAAGTAATTGAATAAAAGTGAACAAAGCCATTTAATTCACAGTGTGTATAATTAAAAAATAACTGCAATTTTAAAATTAATAAAAATCAATGATTGCAAAAAAATATTACCAATTACAATATACATTTATATAATATATATATATATAGCTTTAATTTTTACATTGACAAACACAACGGTTAATACACTAATATAATTAATAATATGTAAGTTTAGCATAAAATGATGAAATATATGTTATAATGCAAATTAAATAAGGCTTTCTTACATTTTCCAAAGAAAAAAATTGCACCCATGATATAACTTGTTTTGGAAAAGGAAAAATAGCAAAAACTTTTTTTAAAAGCAAAGGGATAGCTCCTTGAAGTGTATTGAACAATTAAAATTAGTGATCATTTTCATGTTTTTCATAGAGATACGATGATCATCACATGAAAAATTTTATTAGCCATTGTCTATCCTTGAGGAAAACCGAATGGATAATTTTAGTAGCAGTTTAAAATTTAAACCAAAAAATGTCTAATATTATGATAGTAAAAGTTACCAAACAGAAAAAGTTTTTGTTGCATATGTTACAAATAAGTACAATCGTACCAATAAATGCTTATTTGTGGTGAAGAGAAGACATATTTTAAAGTGGCATATATCACAAGAGTTTTTCAAAACTACGCAGTAGAAATTTTGATTTCTAAATATAAGCCTTTTACTTAAATTTGTAGTAAAAGAAAACATATCTAGATCACTAAATTAAGTTAACATGCCTTTCGTAGAACTATCCTTTGCTTTTTAAAGTTAAACATTAGTACTTTATATAAAAAGTACGTTTAATTGAAAAATAAAAGGTAGAAATATTTTTTACCTCGCGTCACAATTATAAAAGACAAAATAACTTAGTTAAATAGGATAAATCTTAATATAATGATATTAATTAAAATATTTAACCAAAGTCCTTTATTTTATTGAAAATATCAAAATTGTTGTGCTTAGTTCAGCGGTAGAAAAGAAGTTAATAGTTTATAGTTAGCTTATTGATAAAAATATTCCAATTAGAATTAAGGTTACTTAAGATTTTTTACTAATAATTTTTCTAAATAAATGCTAGAAAATAACTATGGCTTCAAAAGAAAGAAAATATTATTTTGAAATGATTTATGTATAAAGGAGACTTTGGCACAACTGTATAAACACTTGGCGACATTATTCATACAAAAAAATACAATTTTTAATACAGATTTTAATTATATCACTACACACAAATATAATCTTACAACATTTAATTTTTAAATTTAATTGTATATATTTTAGTTTTACAAAGGGGGGAGGCGGGTGTGACACTTTTTGAAACCAAAACTAAAAGTCAAAGGAACTCAACAAAAAGAAACAGTTACAGCGCTTACATTTCATATTGCAGTTGCTTTAAAGAGGTACAAAGTGAAGAAACGGCGGCGGAACCGTTTTTCTTCACAGTTCCACATTTTACATCTTTAAAGCGACTGTCATTCCAAATTTCAGTGCTGTAACTCTTTGTTTAAGTTGAATTCCTGTAGTTTTGATTTTAAAAAAATGTCACAACCGCCTTTCCCTTTGAAAACAAATGTCGGATTAGTGACCAATCTTTATAAATATTTATATAGTCATTATAATCAATTTCAACAAATTTTTAAAGTCCATTGTAAAATATTTTTTTAAAACACGAAACAACCTTTGGCACGGACAAACACATTAACATGCTAAGTTTAACTTAAATAATTAACAAATTAAAAGTTATTTTATAAAAAAAAGAGAAAACTATGAAACCAAGAAATACAACTTTACAACCTTAAATGAAGCTCAGAGGTGGATTCTTAAAAAAAATTAGGGTCGCTGCTCGCTGGTGAGGCAAAATTGTTTTTGTAAAAAATCCTCCAAAATCACATAAAAAAATCTACAAAAAATAAAAATCTTATGTTCATACCACTTATATGATTTTTTATGTAGATTTTTTATCCGATTTTGGAGGATTTTTCACTAAAGGATTTTGCCTCACCAGCGAGCCGCGAACGTAAAAAGAACCTACCTCAGCCCTCCTTGGATCATGAGTTTAAAAACTGTTTAAAAACTTTAGTTGGTATCTTGTAAGTTTAATTTAGTTTTATTCGATTAAGTATTCAACTGAACTTTGTATGATAAATTTCGGTGAAGCTATGTATAGGTTACAGATAGGTTTTTACCTGTTATATTTCTAAATCAGAACAAAGTATCTAGTGCTTAAAAAGTACAATGTCCCAACTCATAATTTTTTACGATTTTCAAACTCATATTCCACGCAGAGGGCCGGAACATTTTAACCCTTCATAAAATTATGTAAAAAAAATAATTAAATTAAGAACAAAAAAAAACTGAAAAAGAAAACTAAATCAGGATGAATAACAGAGTTGTAAAAACTGAAGTATGTATAGATAATAGTTATAAGGATAAAAACATAATTCCAACTTGCAGCATTACATTTTCACTTGATAAATTTGATAAACAATGAGCATGAGCAATTTTACTACGTATAAACTAAAGGCAGAGCACCCTTGTAGTAAGAAAGTATATTCTTTCACGGCTTAGATCAGATTTTTTTCCACTGGATTAAAACCGTGAGTAAAATTCATATCTTGCATCGGTTTATATGAGACGGTCCGTAGAAACGTAAATAAAATGCCTAAGAACTTAATTGTTTCTTAAACAGTGTGTTTATTTAATGAAACAAAACAAAAAAACTTAATTTAACCCACTTAACATTGACAGAAAATAATAAGCAATATATTATTTTCTTCTATCAATGGTATGTGGGTTAAATTAAACATTTTTTCATCATTAAAAAACAAATAGTAGAAACACTTACAGATAGGATTAAAGTACGCCAGGGCTAAAAAAAAGTTGACGATAAATATGATCTTTATTTTCGTATCTATGGACAACTGTCTACATATAAAACCTAGAAAAATATATTAATATTGAATTATTAACTAATTGCATAAATGAAGTCATGTCAGAAGAAAATAAAAAATAAAATTGTTAAAAATAAAATTATCAATCCATTTTAATAAAAACAAAGCTAAATACATTATAATAACTTGCCTCATAAGAACTAGACAAAAAATACAATTTGTAAAACACAAAACATTGATAAAAACAGAAATAACATTTGATAAACCTTTTTTCTTTAATAATAAAACATGATCAGTTTTTAAATAAAATTCTTGACAATTAATATCACCGACAGAAATCATAATAAAGCATAATAACTTTTTGCTTCAGAATTGTGTGTAAAATATTATAAAATGATAATGATATTAGTAAGCTTTCTTTTTGGTATATATCATTTTTGTAGGTTGTATAATTTGCTGCATATTTGTTGGCCAGGCTAGTAGTAGTGGCTTACATGGTTCTGTAAGGACCTTGCACTTTCAGAAACTAAAATATAAATATTATTTAAATAAATTAACTATATTACCACGCTAGGGCGGAATTCTCCTTCGATTTAAGTGATCATCTGCTTGTAATGGGATGCGATACTATAACACCCAAGGATATTAGGCTAAGTAACATCCAACAGACAATCAGTCCTTTGATTGCACGACCTTTGACTACATCATAAGTAGCGAAGCACAAAAAAAATCATGGAATGGACAAACAGAAAAAGTGATTCATAGGCGGCTCACAGCAAGAATATAACGACACCCTAAAAAAATAACGTTCACATCTTTGGAAGCATTACCGACTGACAAAACAATGTATAGTTTAGATGCGCATGAGTCATATAAATCTTCAATATAAATTCAACTGTCTTACATAGCACCTGAGAAAATCACATTTCCCTCAGAGCGTTACGGACTGACTAACGGACGGACAGACAAAGTGAATAATAGAGTAACTTCGATACCAAAAATCAGAATTGGTGAACAAACTCTGTATGAAAATTGTACCTGAATAACAAGAGAGGGTCCTCCCGTCACTATTTCTGAAGGAATTTGGCTGAGCGGACAATTTTCAATACTCATAATCTGAACATAAATGACTAAGTCTAAAAGTAGCCAAGCTGTTTATAATACAAAGTAGGACGATGTCAGTGTGTCCGTCTGCCGTGCCTATAGCTTGTACAGAAAGAGACAAAGTATGTTTTATAGATTTTTAGATGCGTAGCATCTCTATAAGTCTCCACTTCCTTCACTGAACTAGTGATTTAGTGACTCATTAAGAGATGTTGAAAATAGCTATTATAGTCCCGTTATATTAATGATAATAAATTTTTCAGTATTACTGAGAACCGGTTCTTATCAAACGGACATTAATCGGTTTCTAAAACATACTACAAAGATTTTTTTATAGTATCAATTTACTAACTCACTGTCTGCATAAAGGGACATAAAGAATTTATACATTTTACCAAAAATAACTATTCTTGTTTTTTTCTTGCTTGGTCCCTTTACAAGATAAGGAAAGTTATCAGTTAATTTTTTACCTGTAAATTTGAGCAGAGTGCCAGCTCAAAGGGTAGGGAATGTAAATTTGGATTATCATTCACATACAAAGACTCAAGAGCTTGCAATGAGCCTATCTCCTAAAACAAAATAATTATATTTGTATCTGGTATAAAACAGTTCTGAAACACATGTATCTTTTGGGTTTATAGACATTTTTCTCTTAAAACAATGAAAATAATAGCATTAATCCCTTAATTGTTGGCACTGGACTTAAAAGGAATTCTTTTCATATGAATTTTTATTTTCTTATCCGCGGATAACCATTTTTAAAACCACAACATATGCAAGATTATATAACAAAACGTTTAAATAGTTATTTATTGCATCGTATTATAAACTACTTTCCACGGATATAAAAATGTACAATTATAAGATTAGAACTAGATTTTTTTACCTCAGTGATGCAAAAAGCACGGGCTAACAAAATTGGTTTGTACATATTTATATTTGTAGAAAACTGAATATAATACGATGCTATACATAATTTTTCAGTATGGCTGAGAACGGGTTCTAATCCACCGGATATTTTTCGGTTTCGAAGGGATACTGGAAATGTATTTACCTCTGGCAGAAATGATAGATAATTCTCTCCAACAGACAGATACTGGAGACTGCTGAGCTGACCTATGGCACGGGGCAGCTGCACTAATGCGTTGGATTGCAGCACAAGGCGGGTCAACTCGCGCAGCCGACCAACCTCGTTGGGGATAGTTTCAAGATAATTTTCTTCAAGATCAAGAATTCTCAACCTAAAATGTTAATAGGATTAGTTTTCATGAGACTTATGCCTTTTTGAAAGAAAAAAAACATGGGTATTAAACGTCTGAAATTTTTTTTCTTCACTTTAAGTTAACAAAAGTTTAAAACGAACAATACGACTCAAAATAACATAATAATACTTTTTAACAAAAAAGAATTTTAAATCCGATGAAAAATGGCGAAGATATGCTTAATTGCGAAATGTGTTCCTCAGTCATACTTATTGGAGACCATTATCTTAGAGGTCCTTGAGGCCATACGAATGACGAGAAAGGACAATATCCGATGAATAGTAACTAAAATTTAAGAAGGGAAATTTTTGAGAAAACTATTGTGTCCTATTCTAACCCTTCCCCTGAAAATATGTAAGCCATCAGTACGATTTTGTAAAGTTTGGGGGTAAAATTTATTCATCGTTCATTGTAGCATCTATCTCTGTTTCAAACCAAGGATCCAAAGGGATAATACGATGGCTGATAGATTGTTCCACATCACAAATGATATTTTTACAAAATTACCACTTCTGTAGATTACAATTAATGGTTTAAACGTTTAGACATTCAACTTTATAAACTAACCTATCAATATTCAATAAAAGTCCACAAAGTTGTTAAGCTAACGAATAAGGAAATGTTATTATAAAACTTTGGGGAGAAGTAAAATTATCAGCACAATGTGCCCTGCTTCCCTGATTAATCTAGAGATTACTAAACTGCTACTTACTTGACGAGTTGACCAATACCAGATGGGAGTTTGCGTAGATTATTATTGGATAGAATCAATACTTCTAGCGAGGACAGGTTGGATATATCCTCGGGGATTTTATTCAACAGATTTGTCCCCAGGTTCAGTTCTACCATATTTTTCCAGGTACCTATATCTAAAAATAAAATAAGTTTTATTCTGATCTAATTTTTCAATGAATGATGACCTTACGGGGCTTGATGACGCTTCAGGTACGAGTCCTCTCAACGCCAAGTAAGGTAACACCAAATAGACAACTAGCTCTTTGATTGCACGACCTTTAAGTAAGGTAACACCAAATAGACAACCAGCTCTTTGATTGCACGACCCTTAAGTTAGGTAACACCAAATAGACAACCACTCTTTGATTGCACGACCTTTAAGTAAGGTAACACCAAATAGACAACCAACTCTTTGATTGCACGACCCTTAAGTTAGGCAACACCAAATAGACGACCAACTCTTTGATTGCACGACCTTTAAGTAAGGTAACACCAAATAGACAACCAACTCTTTGATTGCACGACCTTTATCTATAAGTCCTAACTGTGCATGGTAATGCGTTGCGCCTCTTTGGGCCAAGGCATTCCCCCTTCTCTAACTATTAATTTAGCGCATATATCATATCATTTATTGAATATTGTGTCTTAACATAGCTACCTATCCCTTTTAAAATCAACACCCTAATATTATAATTTGTTGGAATATATTATATAACTGTATTGAAATAATAAAAACAGACCGAAGATTTTGTTTTTTTTCGTGTAAGGAAATTAAAGATTTTTCTATGAATCTTTCCCTACACATTAAAGAAATTTCTTTGGAGATATATGGATCTCTTTTTTTATATAATGTTTTGAAACCAATTTAGCAAAGACATTCAAATGCAGAATTATCCAAAAACTTTGGGTACTTTTCTTTTAATTTTGATTGGTTGGTTCTAAACTAGTAGTGTCCAGACTTTTCAACCATATAATATCAATAAATGGAGTTCATACCTAAAACACTACTTTGTCTCCTAAGGTTTTATTTCATCCTTATACATGAGAATACATCAACGACTTTTTGAGAATTTAGAGTCAACTAAAAAGGGTTCCAAGACAAACGCAGTAGTGACAAACGTCGGAGTGGACAAACACAAGAGTGTCAAAATATTAAGTTAATTAAGTAAATATCTATATAGTTTAGGTTAGGTTAAGATATGAATATACAAATAAGCCCCCCGCCGGGGTTATTCAATTTAAAAAAGGTTTAAAATAGACTAGGTTAGGTTAAGTGTCCACTCTGAGGTTTGTCACTCCTGCGTTTGTCCTTAGGACCTTAAAAAGACCCAGTAAAAACTTTACTTACCAATTGGAAGAGAAGAAAGAAGGTTTTCCTTCATATTCAATTTTTGAAGATATTTAGCTCTTGAAAATATGCCATAGGGTATCCTGCACAGGTTTATGGTTTCTTTTTACAATTTTTTTTTTTTTATAAAAAGTAGTTTTACATTAGGTTTTAATTAGTTAAAGTGCCCAAAAATAACTTAGTTCAGAAATAGTTATTATTCGCATCGTATTATGAACAATTTATCGCGGATATTAAAATAAAAATTTAAACCAGTTTTGTTGCCAATAAGGAAAAGTTTTATCACTATTTTAAAGAAACTTGCTACGCCCCTAGAAGCCTCTAGTGCCACTTAAGGTGGGGTATTGAAGTCGACCCCCCCCCCTCAATTTTCAATTTTAGTTTTAAAAAGTAAAAAAAATATTAGGAATAAATACCTATAAGATGCTACCCTGTAAAGGATAACCATATCCGTTCAGCGATTCGCGGGATCTTTCATTATAGACAAACAAAGCTTACTACTTTAAATAATAAGATTGTTATTCTTGAGTTAAAAATTCACAGGAAAAAATAGTTTTTCTTCATGTGACAAAGCCCAATTTTAAAAAGAGTCCATGCCTATCACAGGTATTGTGCTCCATGTTCAGGGTTGTTATGTTGCAAAACTGAGCGGGGCCCCCGGACGGGAAGGATGAGAACTGGTTGCGCGACAACGTGATCGAGGTCAGGTTGTCCAGCGAGGCCAGCAGACCATCAGGTAGCGACGCTATGCAGTTGTTCTCCACGTTGAACTCCTCCAGCAGGGTCGAGTTGGCTAGGGACCGCGGGATGGAGCCGGACTTTAGACGGTTGTATCTGAAAAACAATAAACTTTTAATCTTAAACTATATTCTCCCTATTTGCTTGAATGTTTTTTTCCTGTTCAATTGTGTTTGATACTTGGGACACCTGCCGTATCGTGTAAAGGTTTTGGTAATAATCATTTCTGTCGTAATAAATTCCGTGTTTTATTATCCATTACAAAATTATCCCTCCGACGACAAGACACTAAGCTTACTAAAATATCCTTACCTACCTATGTAGGTTATATGTCGTTCATATACATACAGGGAGGGAGAGATTTTGGACTATAAAATTAAATAGTGCCCAGAAATATATAAAGGGGGAGGTAGGTTGTGCTAAAATTCCTCAAAGGTGTGAGTTTTAAGAATTTAGAATAAAAGAACTCTCAATTTTGTATAGCACTTGTTCTAATATAGTACAATATAGAACATATCCACGTTATACCCCATTAAAGCAACTGCCATGCTAAATTTTAGAGTTCTACATCTATTTTAAATTCTTAAGACTAACACTTTTACGGAATTTTAGCACAACCTACCTCCCCATTTATATTCATGTTTTTTTTCACTAACTCAAATAATTCTGGGTTCTTTGATTGAATTTTGATTGGTTGCTTTTAAAACTAGAAGCGTTCTAACTTTTCAACCAATAATTTTAATCTACAAGAAAGGTAATATAGTTCATCATTATTTGGGATGGAGATCATTTTATCGTCAATTGTCTTATCCCTTAAGATCCCTGTATACCTAAGATTACTAGAGTTAATCCAATAACAATTTTGTTGATTTTTAATAATTCGATTTTCTATTCATCTTACCTATTATTTATTAAATCTTTTATAACCAACCTAATCTTATCTAATTATATTGTCAAGATTTAAATTTTATAAAAGAGTTTTGATTATAACAAAGGATTTCAATAACCATTATGTTTGAAAATAAATTATTTAACTTCCAATTAAAATTATTATAGAAATTTGACTAGGTATAGGTACATGATATAAGCAACTGCACCTTATAAACTTGTTGTATTATGCAATTTTCTTTATTTTGGATTAAATAGAATTTAATAAGATTAACAAAATCATGTTTTCTAAAAAAATCACAAATACAAAAATTAAGAAAATCCGTAAAATACCTAAATATAAAGTAACCTAAAATTTAATCTGTTTTTACGATACCTACTTATTATATATGTATTATGTAAATGAATGTAATAAATATGGATGTATCATTGTGTAATTGTATTAACCCTGACAACTGAACCATATTTACTACGCCATTGGTTGATATTCAAAAACCCAATTGAATGTCGGCAAAAAGTCCACGAGGACATACAGTTATAAAACCAAATTTTTCAAAAAATATTTATTCTTTAATCTCGAAGTCAAAAATACTTTTAATTTTTAAGTCTGAACCTAAACCTTAAAGATTGGCTCTCATCACGAGAATGTCT
>LS047108.1:5552-16317 GCA_900241095.1 Acartia tonsa
CCGCCCGGGCCGCCCGCGGCGCGGCGGCGCCCGCGGGCCCCCCCGCCCGCGCGGCCCCGGCGCCGGCCCCCCGGGGGGGGGGGGGAGGAGTACTCAAATTTTCAAAATTGGAAAAAAAAATTCTAAGAGGATATTACCCTTAAAAAAGGATGACGGGGGTATTTAAATTCGGGAGAAGAGGTTGATTACTACTTTATATTTTGTTTTTATGAAAACTTAAATTATAAAATAGTTTTTGGAATATATACAGTATTCTTTAAATTTTAACAATTATTTATCGCAACATTTTATAGACAGCTTTCAGCCAAAATGAATAAGAAACATTATAAGATCAATACCAGTTTTGTTAGCCTCGAGGGGTCGAATGCCAGGGGTTAAAAAAGGGAATTAATTTAATGATTATTAATTTTTATTTCATTATTTGTGGAAAATTGTCTGTAATACGATGCTATACATACATGATTTTTCCGTAAGGATGAGAATCGGTTCTAATCCAGCGGATATTAATCGATGGTAGCGAAGCCAAACTGGAAAAAAATGTTTTTTGGGGGTTTGTACTGTACAGTATTATTTTAATCTTTAGCTTATCATCCTTGTTTTCAAAGAAATCGACAGCAACAAAGAAATTCCATTAGAAATGAGAATTTAGAATTTTTAATAATTCAGTTACCAGAAAAATAGTCTTTGATCATTTATAACGCAGGGATAAACAGACAAGTAAAAGAGGAATAATAGTTATTTTTCGCATCATATTATAAACGGATGTAGAATGTACAATTGTAAGATTAAAACTAGTTTTTTTAGCCCCAAGGTGCCGAAGGCATTGGCTAAAAAACTGTTTTTTATCTTATGACTGTACATTTTTATATTCGTAGAAAGCTGGATATAATACGATGCTTGACATAGTTTTTCGCATGGATGAGAACCGGTTCCTATCCACCGGATTTGAATGTATATGAGAAAAACCGATTAATAACCACTGGATTAGAACCGGCCTTCATCCATACTAAAAATTCATATATTGCATCATATAACAGACAATTTTCCACGAATATTAAAATAAAAGTCATAAAATTAAAACCAGTTTTTTTAGCCTAGGACCTTCGCTCCTTTGGGGTAATAAAACTAATTCTGATCTTTAAATTATAACTGCAGAAAGATGTCTCTAATACAATGCAATAAATAACTATTGCAAGAATAAATTAGATTTATATTGATGTACTTAGGTGAGCACATTAATTCACTAGAGGTTTAGTAAAGTTAAAGCAGGCCTTTTCAATTTCAATTTTAAGGAGGTGTTGACATCCCCCTACCCTACTTAATGCCTCTGGATGTACTATTTTAATGGCTCAGTACTGTTATAAAGAATACCTAATTGGCAAATAAGCACATGTAAAGGAAATAAAGAATTAACATTAAGATGAATGAGATGTTGAGCAAACCTTTATCTTTATAGAAATCTTTTACTTTTTAAAATAAATTATCATATTATATCTTCAATTTATTTATCTTTAAAGTTCTTATATTTTTTCTTTCCTCCCACTTGTTTTATATTTTAGATAAATGTGCATTTTTAGTTTAAGCATAATTTTAAAAAAATATCCTCTCATTCAAAATTGCAAAACTTGACAAATTGGACATACAAACAAACAAATTTTAAGTTAATGCATATGATGTTATATATATTATTTTAAGACTTCATCTTAAAATGATTTGATTATAACATTGTATCTAATCAGCATACCAAAAATCAAAGAATAGAAAAATAATACTATATAAAATCTGTTATCATTAAAAGTTAAAAAATGTATCTAGTTACAACTGGACCTATGGACTTTCTGTTATTGGTAGATTTGCTACATTTTTAAAATTAATACCTGTCAGATTTGTTGAAATTTGCTTCTATGGATATTAAAAATATAATCTAAAAATACTTTAAATCTTAGTTTCAGACGTAGGTTGATAACAAACATGATAATCCTTTTAGCTTTTTGGTAATTTTTCAAACTCTCAGAAAAGTATAAAATGTGTAAAAGTCAAGAATAAAACAAGAGAAAGTCTTTAAGATACATTGAACAAAATTAAAATTTAACTTGAAACTAAGTAAAAAGATCTATTAGAGGGCATGTGGGATGAAGGAGAGAGGTGGTGTCTTTGTTTGTGGCTTTTGCCCCAAAGGAAATATAAGAAGAGTTAATTGCTTAACCCTTTAGACAAGGGCATACTTATCTATAAACCTATAACTACACTTAAGTTGAACAATCTAACTTTTAAATAATTAGTAAGAAGGAAAATAATTTCACCAGTTTAAAACGTTAAATTGTTTAAACATCAATAAGGGTAGGAATGAAATATAAATAAATTTATAGCACAAATTATACTTTCTTTCTAATTGTAAGTCTGTGTATACTTCATTGTTCTAGACCTATATTTGATTATTATGTAATAATTAATTCCACTCTGTTTATCTCACAAGTATATTATTATCTAGAGATGTGGAAATATTAATGTGTTTGGTTGATGAGGGAATAAGAATAAAGTAAAATTTGTCACAAAGTATTTTCAACAATAAAATATGTAGTTTACTGAATTTTTCAAGTAATCATACGATTCATCACCTACTTGATTTGATTTATAATTGTTAACATTTCTAAGTCACCAATAATAATTGTTAACAGATTTGAGCATAATTGTTTAATAAAGATAAATGATAAATATAAATTACAATTGGCATCATTCAAAGGTTATTATTTTTTTTCTTTTATCATTTTATGTTTAGGGAGGTTTGATGAAGTTCTTCTGTAAGGGAACAAGATCTAGAGTTGTTGAGGAACAGGTAAAAAACACTGATTATTTCCAGGATATTAGTTTTTAACTTTTATCTGCTAACCTTTCTCTTGCTAAATCATATTATATCAGAATTTCATCATTTTTCACAACTTTTTTTCTAAAAACAAACACTAATGGGGGAGGGGTAATAAATAAAACCAAATAAGAAAATGGATTGTGTCTTTAAATAATATGGTCACCATTTTAATTTCCTGTTCAAAAGAAAGAATATATTGAATTTTGATAGAAATAAAAAACATAACAAAACTAAACCTTCTCAAAATATTAATGACTGTGTTGTTAGCTTTATTCTTACTTAAATTCATAAATAAAATATTATATTTGTTTTAAAGCTTCTTAAAGCTTATAATAGATTTAAGCATTGAAATCTGTTGAATACAATCTAAACAACATCTAGTATATCCAGTACTTTTACAAAAAAAAATCCATTGAATGGAGACTAAATTCTGATAGCATTGGTGTAAGATTAACCAATTTCCCAACTTCCTGGATGTCAGTCAAATCATATTATGCCAAAATCAGGAATAAAGTCATGCGCAAAAATTATACACAACTTTTTTTATATTCCTTAGCTCCTATAATGCAACAGCAATTAATTTTTTTAAATTTAAAATTAATTTTACTTTAAGCTTAAAAAGAATTTTATTATAAGAATGAATTAAACAATATCACTTTTTACATTAGAAGCATGACCATTTACCTTTCTTTTCTGTTTGCTGTGATATTCTTGTACTACCAACCTTAACTCATGATTTATCAAAGTCCTTAGAAATGACTGAATTCAATTCACCCCTTCTTTTCTTTAATTGGAAATTTGTAGGAGACAGTTTTCTTTCCTAATGCCAAACTACTGTGCCTAAACCTGCGGTACCCTAATACTGCTACCCTGTAACCAATATATCATAACATAAGGTAAAAAACAAATAAAAAATTACCCCTTCCTTCCCCTTCTCTTTCCCCTCTTGTTTTTAGTTAATTTTGAAATAGTAGGTGGAGGGGGTTTCTCTCCTTGCAGGGCACTTTGAGGGAAACCACCCCTTCCCTCTTTCAATTCTTTGCTACTTCTTTTTCAATCTGTCTCATTTAAGAAAATTTGTTTGAGTAAACTTTGTATAGTTAACAATTTTATTTGAAGCAAATTAATCTATCTCTATATTCCTGGTTCAATATTTCACTGGGTTCTAGTGTATAATTATTTTTGCAGTTACACACAACTTTCACCTTTGAACAATCATGTGATTGAGATAAAAATTAGTTTGTAGGAACAGCCTTACATAGATTTGTAAGAAATAGAGATATTGAGAATATAAAAGTACATATTATGAATATTTCATACATATAAAAATTAAATGAGTAAACATGCAAGAAAGCTGAAATTTCAATTTAAATCAATAGAAAAGAACTGCCTGGGACCCATATCAGAACATAATTTGTCTTGCTGTCTTTATGTCTGTATTCTTATTTACTTCCCTTTTAATGTTTTATTGATATAGCATGAGGAGGGTCATACCTTCTAAGGACCTTCACTGTTAAGGAGAACCATATGGGTTCAGAAGTTAGTGTGCTCCTTTGTTACAAACAGACACAGATCCTGTTACTTAATATAAGAATAAACACCTAGACAGACATCCTACCTATTTTTATAATGTTTTAGGATGAGAAAAGAGAGAAGCTTGTGAATTATTTTCAACACCATGTAAGAGGCAGGTATCAAATACTGTTTATTTTTAAAAACCAAAACAAAAAAGTCAGGGAGGGAGGGGACATTGGGCGTTTATACTAGTCCCCAAAGATTTTATAATAACGATTTCTTTTTTTATTTTCTTGACAACTTTTTAACTTTTATTGATTTTGTTTATTAAATTGAGTCTCCAAACGGTTTAACCACGAATTTAAATCTATAGAAAGAGTTATTTTTGTAATCAGCAAGTACTTTATAATCAAATAATGTGATATTTGGATTTCAACAAAGCATTTAATAAGGTTAAAATACTAACATATTTCTTGGTAGTACAAAACAATAAAGATATGGGTGTCAAATAAAATTTTAGGTTCCAGATCATATGAACTTTCTTTAAGAACGTTTATCTAGAAATCAATATTTCACCAATAACATCAATTATGGACAATGGGCCAATTAATTAACTTTTCACCTATTTCTTTCCTAGATGATACTTTACAATGGGACAAAAAAACTTTTAATTAAGAAATATTTAGAATTTATTTGATCTGCTATTATTTTTTTAGATATGATGTTTACTTTTTTGGGTTCATTGTTTGTGAGCTGTGGAATATGATCAATGTGTTGGCATTTTTTCTTATCACTGATAGAATGTTAAATCATAGGTTTGTATTCAATTAATAATTTTTAATCTCCATTAGACTAATGGGCGTATAATTACTTGGATCTTTCTCTAATACAGTAGCGGGATCAAATTACGATATCCCTTATCTATCACTTTTACCCCATCCCCACCTTCAACTGAATGAAAGAAATGTACAATAAGCATGTTCTATGCTAGCAATCTAAATTGACGACAATTTTTCTCCTTCTATGAGAAATTCGTAAATTATGTTCTATTAGTAGACAATCTGTATATATTAAAAATAACTTAAGAGATAGCAACTGTGCAATGATTTTCAAGCTTTAGTTTTACCCAGTCAAAATTTATTTTATTGAATACTAGCGAATGCACTCTTAGCATCTAGAAGATATGTATTCGAATGTGTAGGGAAAGTAGGAAAATAGCCCAAAACCAAACCAAAGATGTAAAAATTAAATAGCAATAAAACCATCCAAGGATCAAACGAAGCTTCCATAAAATTGAGAACTTTATCGGTACAGAGGCTATCAAAATCTTCAGCTACAGAAAAAAACCTTACTACTTTATATAATAGGATATATAGTACATTATCATTTTTTAAAGGTTAAACGGTATAGAAGTTATGCAATATGAAAAATGATATCAAAAAGAAAATTTTACATTTATCTTTCCCACACTTTTTATCTGTCTTAAAAACTTAGTTCTTGGTTGGTGATTATATTATATAAAAACATTGCTTTTAGCTTTTTCTCTTTTACTTTTATACTTTCATTTTACATTATTTTACAACTTTAGGCTAAACCCTTTACATCTTGTATTTGGTGGGTTATGGGGATGCTATAGAATAATAGCCAAAACAAAGAAAACAAAGTAGCCTAATAATATTTCTGGACCTATGTGAAGCTTTAATATAAAGGAGAGGTCAATGGATTTAGCAGTTATTGAAATCTTAAGCATCAGGAAAACATCTTTACTACTTAATATTATAGGATTGTACATTTTTTTGCAATGTAGAGCTTTTCTTCTGTTCCATGATAAAATCTTTTTTATCCTATACAATAAAAAAAATTGCAAAAATCAACATTTAAGGCTTTCTGGAGATTAAATTCCCTAATAGCACATTGAAAAAACGATCGGCTAAAATTTGCGATTATATTATATTTTTTTACAAATACAAAAACCGGCCAGCTGCTTTACTTTATTATTTTTTAAAATTCCACTTTTGAATAATAGTTTAAATATCACAATTCGATATAAAAGTTAGTGTTTTCATAAAAAAAATTGGTTTCCCGCTACCAACTGTTTTTCAGATTTTCTTTTTCCGAGAAACTTAAAGTGTAATTTTAGTGTTTTGACTGTTTAAAAATGGAAAGGATTATCTTTCTGAACTTAAAAACAAAGAGGTATTCATAATTTACATCTTTACAGGGAGGGATGGGACATTGGAGTGGAAATTACGCTGATTCTCAAAGTTGTATAAGTATGCTATATTATTTCTTGGCTCATAAACTTTCAGTACTTATGTTGAATTTTATAGTTTGTTCCAAACTAGCAGTGGTTAAAACATTTTAATTACTAATTGCATCCTAAAAAAATAAATGAATAACAAAAAGGAACTAAAGAGAGAACTAAGAGGAATACTCAGAAGACAACCAACTCGAACATCATTTGTGCATGCATTAATGAGTTGCGACTTTTTCTAGGCAAAGACATTCCACTTACTCTTTAAGCTATTTTCTGATTTTTCTACAATAACAAAACAAACTTTCTAGATGTTTTGGGCGCAGCCGCTAATTTTTCCAATTGAATCTCCATTTTTGGGAACTTTCAAATAAATCCTTGGGTGGTTTCAGGCTATTTTATATTTTGATTCAAGTTTTGATTCTATGCTAGCAGCTTCTTTTAAATATATAGATTTGCTTACATTTAATATATTTTGCAACTATTTTATTTTAGATATTTGGATTTTGGAATTCAAGTTGTAGAATACTACAGACTACCATCAGATGAAAGAAAGGTATAATTTCATTTATTTTTTTATTAACAAGATAGCTTCGAAATTTGCTCTAATTTAGCGGATTTTAATCGATTTTGATTATACATTATCCTATTAAGGTTTTTTGTCTGTAGCTTAAGATTTCGATAACTTCTGAACCTTTTGAGTTCTTCATTTTATGGAAACTTCTTACAGGTCCACGGTTGGTTTTAGGCTATTTTTCTACTTTCCTTACTTCTTCGAATACGGAGCTCCTAGATGCTAGGAGAGCATCCGCTAGTATTATATAAAGAACTAGCGGCTGCGCCCCTAGCATCTAGGGTACCTATATGCGAAGGGATAAAAAAGGGCAGAAAATAGCCTAAAACTTCATTATAACTTATTGACTTCATTATAAAAATAAAATAGCCTAGAAACATCTGGGGGCCTAAATGAAGCCCCCAGATGAACCAGAAGAATCATATGGGCTTAGTGGTTAGCGAGATCCTTCGCTACAAACAAAAAAGCTTAGTACTCTATATTATGGGATGGTAAGTTTTTTTTTGTCTGTAGCAAAGGATCGATATGGTTCTGCTTTGCAATGAAGCTTCTTATAAGGCCACCCCCACAATTAAAAAAGTGTTTACTTTTTCTTTTTAAAGCTCAAATTGCAAATGTATATTGATTTGGTAAAGAGGTTTAGTGATTCTAAAAGATTATCATGTCAAAGGGAGACACAATTTATCTAGGGAGGGGGAAATGTAAATCATGCTAGTCCTAGTATTTTTTAGAAATGTTCTCTCATTTACTGGCTAAAAAAATGAGGGTGGTAGCTTTTGCTAAATATTTTTAGTTGGTTTAAATTAGCACTTTGTAAACTTTTACACCAATATTTTAATATGCAGAAAGGTCAATTTGTTAATAATTATTGTGGATGAACATCGATTTTCGTAGATTTTCTTAATATCCCTGATGTAATTTTAGTTGCCGTGGGTAAAGAATCCAATGTGTCTGACCTTCCCCAGAATTGTTAGCTGTGATTACTACAGGTAAAATTACTCATAAAGTAGGATGATGTTTGTCTGTCCGATAATACATCTGTCAGTTTGTAACTCTGATATCTAATAAATATTTCATTTAAATCTCATTTCGGGTTAGATTATTTTTAAAAATCTCCTGTTATCCTCATAGTGATTTAACGCAAAACTTGACTAACTGCTCAATTATGCTAAACAAAATTGTCCCACCTGAAGATTAAGATAATCAGGAAAAAATCAGGGTAGCCGTGTTCAATTTTTTGATCATTAATAAATGTAGAATTATCTCAATAAATCTTCATAAAGGAGTATTATGTTGATCATGATTGGGGATGTATATCAATTTATCCTTAATTGTCGTATCTCTGATTTAAGATTCAGTATAAAATATTGAAATTACTCTATATAAATCTCCCATTTCATCTATATTAAAACCATTAGTCTTTACACTACGCAAATAAACTCAGGTGTTATAAGGGAAAATACAATGTTTAATTAATTTATATGCGTCCCCAATAAGGATTTAATTAAAGTACCCAAAGTATTTAGGCCAACGAATAAAACTTTGGGTACAATTTTGATTTATAGTTTAATGTTCATTCTCCCCCAGGAATAAACTTCAGCCAAATTTATTCTTCGAATATAATCTTTGAATTAAACAATTGAAAAGATTTATTACTAGCGCTGCACTTTAATTAACTTTGGCTGTCCGTCAGTCAGTCCGTAACGATTTTAAGGAAATGTGATTAAATTTCTCAGCTGCTATTAAAGATATGAGGTTAAATTTTCAATGAAGATTCAATTGTTGGTTACAGACGATTTACTCCCTATTTATCTATTTCAAAGATGCATACTTTAAGTTTTTATTCCGTCATTTCGTCATTCATCCTTCTCACCTCCTCTAAAAGTCATTTTGATTATTTGTGCTTTGTGAGGCTGGCATACAGGCATTCTGTTGTATGTAACTATATCCTAATTATTGCTGTATTTCTAGATATGGTCTAGGAGGTGGCCAGGAGAGAATAAATGCTATTTGTATCTTAACTCTCAATGTTATCAACGATAAAGTAAGTACCGAGAAATCTCTCTAACCGCTAACCCGATATGGTTCTCTTGTTTAATGTAGCTACTCATAAACCTGGCCGTAGGAGCAAAAATTGCCCAACAAAAAATTAACACCTCCATTTCTTTTTACTTTTTCGTATTAAAACTAAAATTTAAAACATGGGGGCGAGATTTCCCCCCTAGAAGCCTCAAGATGAGTAACGGCTATGAAAACTATAAAATTTTTATTTAGGTATTTTATGTGATGTGGTGGTGGTTCTCAGTTCTTCTACTTCTTTGCATCTTTAATTTTATTAACAGGTAACATTTTAAAACACTATTACTACATAATCCTTACATAAAAGTATAATTATGTCTCTTCCTAACCTAGGAATAACAATTTCAACAATGAAATTAATAAAGTTTGTTGTCAAAACGCAGATGGGCTATCAAAATTTCTTTTAGTGAATTTTCTGGCAGTTGTTACGGTTTAAAAAATGAGCTACATTATAATTCTAATGCAAGGTTTTAAAACAAAAGGACAATTTAACGAACATACAAACGGAAGAATAATAAATTTAAGGTGTAGAAATACAGCACTATATAAATATTGATGGCTTAAGAAAAATTTACAATATTGTATGATAGGTTGTATGAAATGGCTTCGCTGCTATTTTAATTACATAAGAAATAATCAAATGTATTCACTTAATTTTGTTTAGGGTATTTCAAAGATCAACTTTATATTTAATTGACCTAATTTAGGGTTTGTCAAAGTTTGAGTTGTGGCTTGAGACTTGCTCTAATTACCCTCAGACTGGGCAGGTAATCATTTCAATGGAGTGGTTTTGCATCCCCACCCACCCAAAATTAATAATTTTTGGTAGATATTTGATTTACTTTAGGTAATCGTCCATTTTCTGAACTGATGAACCCATGCATTTGAGGTTAAGTAACAGACAAACTACCCTTTGATTGCACGACCATTTTCTAAAAATCCTAAAAATGAGTTGCGTCATTTAACGGGAAAGGCACCCCCCTCACTCTCTCAATTAGTGTCACGTGCTATACATAACAGCAGTAGGTGCTATTTATACAGTCTCTAGTTTATCTCCAGACTAGCCGAGACGTGAACCCGAATCCTCCCAAAGATTACAGGAGGTAAGTGCAAATTCCACGGGTTTTGACAGAAGCAAAACTAGTTACTATGGAAGGTGTTAAATAACTGTATGTGCCGACTTTTAATTAGGACTTTAAAATATTAGCATAGCTACAAAAGATTAGAAAGCAATCTGCTAGCAGACGAATAAGGTTCCCATCACTGGGTACAGGTAGTTGTCTGGAATATATATCTACTCTTCTTTACATTTATGATATGTACCACAAAACAAAAATGAGAAAGAATAAAACGAGAATTGGTATTCGTTTTCAATTTTATGATAAAAGTTTGTAAAAACATTTCTCGTATTCATTCGAATCCGGTGGATAGGAACTGGTTCTCATCCATACGAAAAAACTATGTCTAGCATCGTATT
>LS047110.1:0-12591 GCA_900241095.1 Acartia tonsa
TGTGCTCCTTAATGATGGGAATGTTGTCAAAAAATTTCAGCTTTCTATCTTTTATAGGAGCTGAGTAAATCCCATTTCCCCCATAGCGTTACGGACTGACGGACGGACAAAGTAAATTATAGAGTAGCTTCGCCACTAAAAAACTTGTTTATAGCCATGCGTCGCTCTTATTTATTTTGCCTGTTATTCCTAGGAATCATTATATATTAATCTTTTAACTTAAGTAGCTGGATGTGTAAATCGTAATATCTCAAAAACCAACAAAATGTAACTTGCAGAGAATCTTTGTGATGGTCCTGGTAAGTGTTTAGGCATTTTTGCAAAGGAGATTTGGTTATTAATAAACCTGAGATAATATCTAATTCCCCTCTTTAAAACTTTCATATTCATTAAAAAAAAACATAATAAACTTGGATTTGGCTTAACCAAACGCCCCAATCTTTCATGAAGGCTAAGGGCGCTTTCGCTAGAAAATAAAAAGTTTATCATATGACATCAATTAATGTAACTTTATTTTAAAATACTTTTGCACTCCTCAATAATATAATTATTGTATTGTACAAAGCTTCAAACAAATTAGGGGAAGTTGAACCGTAATTCAAGATTCTAGTAATTAACATTTGAGATGGGCTAACTTCTTTTTACCATTTGCATTATTAGGTGCGAACCTACTCTAGGATTAATGAAGTACGTGTATCTTTCTACTAATAAGTATCAGTCATAGTTACTAGGCTGGCATTAATTCTCTCATTAATGCACATCTACTATACAATATATGCTGTCTGAACTTCAGTCTTTAACTCTGTGAAGCTTTGATTTTTATGGGGAAAATATAATAATCTATATTTATTTGGTATAAAATCCTCTGATCAACGAACACTACTCTGAAATTTGCATTGTTCATTGTTTAACCATCTTCCTCGCTTTTCTTCTATTTACAAACATATTTCTGTGCTTTGCTACTTATGGATGTTGTGATCCTTGTTGTTCTGTGTGGAAAGATCATGTGTCGATACCTGCATATGGCTTTGTGTGTATGTGTAATTGTGTGGGTGTGTGTCTGTGTGTAGATATGTGTGCCTGGGCTGAATGAAAATCGTACAAAAAGATTTGGCCTGCGGATCAGAGGTGAAAAGTTATACTTGTGCCTACATACTATAGTATGGACAATCATAGAATTTTTCTTATAAAAGAGAGGATACTAACACTCCAATAAAGTCTTGTGCTTATGATAAATATAAAATCTGCTATAACCACACTTTACAGTCTGAGCAAACATAGAATTTTGTTTACAATCTGCAATGATTAAACTACTCCACGTTCTGGACAACACAGAGTTATGTTTATAACATAGAGGATAACCTGACACAATCATATTCTACAGTCTAGGCAGAATCATAGATATTTGTTTAAAATATAAATCTACAGTGTGTGTAAAACCCTTTTGTTTTTAAAATGCAGAAAACATAATTATTTTTATCATGATTCCTATTTTATAATTCTTCTATAGTAATAATATTTACGCTTATCTAGAATTAAAGTAATCCGCTTCTCTATTACTTACATGATTATGTTGTTGCCAACACTGTTTAATACCTATATCTGTAAAGCAGAAGTGCGGTGCTGAAATCTGTGTTTTGGACACCCAACCAACCTTCCCTAACAGTGACAAAACGGGTAGTCATAAATAAATTATTAATGAAAGATGGTACATTTATGTGACTATTTACCATATAATTTTTAAGATATAAAAGTTAGTAAGTTACTTATACCTAATTTTTTTGTTTTACTTATATTGTTGAATGAATCAATTTATCATTTCGTTCTTAAATATTAACAAGAATAAAACTATAGATCTCATCTCTATATTGTTTCGGCTCAATACATATAGATTACAACTACAATTACCTCTCTGGGGCGCGTGGTGTCGGTTCGTGGTTACGCACCTTGACTCATACTCGGCCTCTTAGGATTATAGTGCGTGTAAAGCATCAAACCAACCTTTTGATTGTACGACCTTTGTCTAGAAGTCATAATTGAATTAAATGAGTTGTCCCTTTTCTAACTATTGATGTCACACGCATTACATTACAGGATGCCACTGTGTGGTCAAGAATCGAACCTTTCACCTTTCCGAAAGCAAGTCAACACAATATCATATGCCGTGGGTTAACTTAGAACTTAGACTATATTGTTGAAGGGTAACCAGCGACTGTAGCATATCACGTAGCTCATCCGCTTGTTGCTGAGGAGGGTATGAGTTCAAATTTGAGCCCAAACAGAAACGGACTTCCACCAGATATAAATCGTGAAATCAAAAGGTTGGTTGTCTGAAAAAGTTGATATTTTAGTGCCTTGGGATCTACTATAAAGGACCGGCCCTATGTTGTTAAGAATGGTACCAAGAGGTATTAATAATCAGGTATAACATGTAATGGACTTATTTCACGGTTTTCAAATAATCCGTCTTCCAATAAGTATTTTTTTTATCCTCTGTGGGTAACAGTAGAGTTGGATATGGCGTTGTTCTAATACACTCATTTGTTTGGTATTTCAAATTAAATATTAATTATTTTATGATTATTGTTTAATTTATGAACTACCAGCACAATCCTGAAGAGAAAAATGAACACCGAGATGACCAGCATTAATGTTCCCTGAAAAACTAAATCTAAACGGTCCATTTTTTACTAAAAAAAACTTTCTTTAGACGCCAAACAGCATTCTTTTAACAAGATTAAGGTAAAATTTGATTTAAAATATTCGGATTCGATAGAATTTGTTGCATTCTGCCTTTATTGTGTGAACACTGTGACAGAAAATTTTAAAAATAAGCGACTTAGCTGTGAATGTTAAATTTGAATTACTAGGACTTCATCTTCGGTTATGTATTGTCAAAAAATTTGAAAGGTGGCTGCGGTTTGTTGAAATTAGGCGGCTAAATACTTCAAAGCATACTTTAAAGTGGTTTGACATGTGGCTACAATCATCATCAAGTGGTTTGCCATAAAATACCAAAAGAAGTCATGTCAACAGCCTCGTCTCAAATCAGACGGACAGAGTTTGTTTTTATAGAAGCTACACCACTCATCTGATAGAATGTTCATTAAATTATTTTCTTTGAAAGCGCGCGAGCGTGTGTGTGTGTCTGTATGTTTGCCGAAGTCGTGCACCTGAATATTGCAAATTCTAAATTTCAAATTTCATGCAATCAGAGAAAAGCGTGCGTGTGTGTGTTTGTTTAATGCAATACACACACACCCAACCTGTAAAATAAAGAAAAGTAGCCAATGTTTGATATGAAATATTTTATGACTTATAAAGCTGAAGTATGTAGATATTTTTCGCTACATTAGGCAGAAAAGAAAAGTTAAACTGTACTATTGATTTGTAATATTTGAATAGAACTATACGTACGGAGCAAAGAATATGCAGACATACCCTAATTATAAAGAAACTTCGATATTAAAGATTTCTAACCAGCTCGATTTTTTAGCTAAATGAATAAAGGTGGATGAATAATAAAACATCTCGAACCAATGTAAAGGTGGTGTGTTCATAGTTTTTTTTGTGTTAATATCACAAAAACCCAGGCTTTCTTTAATAACAATTCAACATTTTTTATGACTTCAGAGCACACAAAAAATCACCATGAGTAGAACCAAAGCATTAATTCATATGAAATTTATTTCAAGAAAGGCTTGTTCAAGATTCAGTAAATATAACGATTAAGTAAAGAACAAAAAATTCTTAATAGTTTGATATGCATTGGTATTAGAGTAGATATACAAAGTGGATTTACCTCTAACTATTACCTTGGGGGGTGTTGTATGACAATATAGAGCCATAAAGGCTCTAACATCCAAACAATTGCAGACAACAAATCCTTTGGTTTTAACGACCTTTTATTAAGAGTAAGATTTCCCCCCAAAAATATCTACCAATTAAGATAACCTGCTTTGGTGTATTTCTAGGACGTCCAATGGGGGGGGGGGGCTAAAGGGGTGATTTCCTCCCTACAATGAATTTGGGGGTACGTAGGTACCCCCAAAATTTGAAGTTTGAATTTTTACCCCCCAAAAATAAAATTTAAATGCTTGGACGTCTTTTGGACGCCTGTATGATGTAAAGATTACAATCCTCAAATGAAAAACTTGGACGCCCTTGGTAGATTGTATATATTGATTAATTTCGAATTTTTTAAATTACAGATTTAAATGATAAATAAATTTTAGATTTTCTAATACATCCAAAAAGGAAATATGAAAGAATAATAATACAACCTATTAAGGTAATATTATAAAGGATAACATCAATCTTTCCTATATATGAAAACATATCACTGAGTTTCAAATTTCTACACACATGTATTAGGGCTTCACATGGATTTTTCCCTTTTGGAATATAGGAACCAGATTACAAACTATATAATGCAGTTTTAACTTTAAAATTAGACTTATATACGTACTTTATTTCATCCAAAATAAGACCTAGTACAAATATTGAGATGAAGCTGGTTTCGTATTTTATTGAGAAAACATATACATTTTTTTACATTTTAACCAAGTTTTTGTTTAATTTTTTGGGGTAAAAATGCTTTGCAGAAAGCATTGTTCTGTTTACGGATTTAAAAACAAAATTATCGTTTAAATTTTATGGTCTGGGTTCTTCACTGTAAAAGAGCCAAATCTATGGATCCTCTAATATTTTTATATATATATTTACCATATATCCTTAAAAAGCTCCTATTCAAATTTGATGATGGATAGCTTTGAAAGATTTTACTGTGCTACAAAAAGAACAAAAAAATGTTTTTTTTTGAAGATATATGGAATTTAGCAACTGTTCATAAAAAATGGCACCCTCGCCGACTGTGGATTGTTCTGACTAGCTGATCAGAATTGGGTGACTGGAAATGATAAAAATGTGATACCTCTAGGACATGCATTTAAAATTTACAAGTGTCTGAAAATATTGCTCGACTGATATGCTTGATGGGTTTCCTTCAACCGGTAATAATTGTCCCAAAATAGCGATTGCCGTGCTCAGCTTTAAGTTTTATAAGAGTTTCATTTAAAAAAAAAAGATTTCACATCAATTTATGTCTATATTTTGTTTAAAATATTTATATTTTAATCTATTAATAAACAAGGATGATAACATCAATAAAAAAAAGAAGAAAATTTTTTTTTAATACGCTAATGAACAAAGGTCATCGAACAAAGTAAATTATATACTGAGCGCTGATTGGTGTAGAGAAATTTTATAAAAATTTCAGCCGTCTTTCACAAATTATAGAGTACCTTCGCCACTAAAAAGTGATTGTAGCCCAACCATGATATATAAATTTCCCCCATAAAAGGAAAAAGGTTATATTGAAATATGTTTATGTTTATCTAATCTTTAACCATTCAATGTCCTTGATACCCATAAATAAAAATATCAAACATTTATATTATATATAAAACCACATTAATAACTATAATCATTCAAATTGTTAAAAAAAAGTTTATTAATTAAATCCAAACAGTAGTTAAATAGTTATATCTTAAATATTTGAGATATTAAAAAGCTTAAACTAAGAAACCAATAAATCATATTTTTTAACCTAAATTTTGTATTAAATTTTTATCCTAAAACACCTGACACATTTTCTATAAAAATCTATGGTTTCAGATCACTGATTACGTAAAAATGTATAAAAATCTAGTTTCTAGTCGATTGACTTTTCTGTTTATCTCTGGCTGAGACTGTTTTGGTGTTCTATAGCTTCCACATTTATATAATCTATGCATAAATTTTATATTAGACCAATTTCGGAGATTCGAAGACTAGACGCAGACAAAAAAAAATCAGGTGTCCTATTCCAATTCACAGTCACAGCAGCGAGATGGCGACCAGATTTAGCTTACACAGCTTGTTCAACAGCATACGGTCTAGCAGAGCAGATTAATAAAAAGTTTTTTTTATTCAGTTGCTCTTAGAATTCGATGATGCTTCTAATCTAATTTATACTTTCATTTTGCAATGTTTAAAAATATTTTCTTATGTTGATCGTACACCGCTGGTTTGTGGTTAGGTTGCTGGACAATATTTCTTAAATGTTAAATTGATTAGATAGATTTACTCAGTGAAGCAAATCTATTTTCTATTTACACTTTGATTGTACTAAGGATACAAGGAAGAGTTTTAAAAAAAAATATAAAACTTACTAAATAATGATTTAGGACAAATACAGAGCATTAAATCCTATTTTAGAATATTGGCACCATTCTTCTGATTATTTTTAGTCATTGGAGAGGTCTTTGACTTAGTGATACCTTCTTACTAAGGGAATTATCGCCCCGGCGACTTCATTCCAACCTTTTCTTAACCAAAACTAATCTAAAGTAAGAATAAAATAGAAATTTCTTTAAAAAGTTCTCTTTATGGAACCCGTGAGATGTAAAGGAAACTGTTAAATCCAGTAATGAAATTATTTTGTCCAAATTCACCATTGGTATTGGGATAAATTCATTTTACTATAGCTGAAATATTTCTGTTTTTATCAAAACTAATATTCATGTAGCAAAACATATTTTAATCCCACGGCCTAAACTTTAAGTTAATTTCAGGGGCTAAAAACCTAGAATTGTTAATTAAAACAGAACCAATATGCTTTGTTAGTTAATTGTTCTGTAAATAATTTTAAAGTTTTTGTTAACATGAATGAAGGTCAAGAGATGTTTTATAGGTAAGCTCTTTCTTGTTATTTATGTAAATATGTTCTTCTTGAATTCTGCTTCTTATGTTTCTTAGAAGCACAGATTCTCTGTAAGTTGGGCCGCGTATTTAATTTCTTTGCCATAGATGAATTTTTAATAACCTCTTTATTCCAATATGAATACATATACATACGAAAACCTTACTATACTTAATTTATACAATGGCCTTTTACAACCTCAAGATCTTTCTACTGCGCCCCTAGCATCTCGGTGCTCTCTATTAAAGGGTTGGCCAAAAAACATTTAAAGACCAATATAAGCTTCTCTCTGAAATTGAGAATTAAATCGATTGAGTGGTTAACAAGATCGAAACAAAACAAAAACCTTGCTACTTTAAATCAAAGGAAATATTAATAAAAAAAAAACAATTATGCATAAAGTATCTATTAAGGAAAATAATTAATAAACATATTAAGACAATCACAGCCTAAAAAATAACTTGGTAATACAGAATTATACATAAAAGTTATAAAAAAATATAATACATGGTATTCTTCAAATTCTAAATTAGCAAAAGTATAAGAGCTCCTCAGCAATTTACAAACAACAGTTATATGTACATACACATTTTAAAATTAATCATTTACAGAATTTTAAGATATAAATATTTTACTTTGTGATATAAAAATCAATGTAAATTATGTAAAAAAGCAGTAAAAAACAATATCTTAAGCAATCAACAGTAGATTGAATGTAAGGTTAACAAGGAATAGTTTTTCCATAAGTAGTGCAGTAATACAATACATTTTTATATGCATTTAAATAAGTCTTGAATATATAATTCAATCTGAACAATCTACGCCTTAAATTATTGCAACCCATAAATAAATTGGTAGATATAATAAATTTACTTAATTTCTTAAGCACATACTCTAATTATATAGAATCTGCGCTACTACAAAATAAAAGGTTCGTCTTTGATTAAAATCTAAAGGACCAAAGGCTATCCTTTCAAATGACCTTTAAGTCATTTTTGATACAAGATAAAAAGGAAACATTCTTTTTATAGTTGTCAATATACATAAGTCAGCTTTTAAGTTTATGTAAATAAAACAATATAATAACTTAAAAAACTATTTTACTATTTATCTTACAAGTTTTACATATAAAAAAGTAAAGACCTTAAAATGTAATTTTTTATCACACACAAAAAATTAAAGAACTTTAATGAGAGTCAATAAAAGATATTTTTCTAAATTGTATCGACTTCCTTTTCGGCAAATAAGAAAAAATATAAAATTATCTTTTTATATTGAATAAATTTGCAATAAGTGAGTATAATTTAGGTTTTATGAGGTATGCACTTACCTTGAATTACGAGTATTTACAATTTTTGTTGCGGATACATAAATGGTATTTTTATTTATAAAATTTAGCATATGTAGATAATTTAATAATTATGACTGATATTTATTTTAAATTTGGATATTTAAAGTACTGCATTTTCTATTAAAATAAACATTCTTTATCTAAAAAGTAATTTTAGAGATAATGAATTCCATAAAAGGTCTGCTGCAAATATCATTATAATTATCTTTACTTTTCTGACACAAAATTTATGGATTTCCATTGAAGAACAAGATTTCATGTGATGCGTTTTTAGCATTAGGTCAGGAATGGGGGATGGGTGGAAAACTGGGTAAAATTAGAAGAAGTTTTGGGGGTGGGGGATTTTAGGGTGCACGGAAGAAATTTCTTGTGGGTTGGTGAGGCTTTGAAGCCAAATACTCTTGACCCTAGTGTATCTTAAAATTTCATCAATGATAAATTGTTTTGGTTTGAAAATGTAACAAAGACCCCCCGAAGCAATTTTGGCTCGAGCCACGCACACAAACACTTGAAAAAAGTTGCCAAAAATTGGTAAGTAAAAATGTGGATGAATGGGGTTAAAAACATAAACATATAATTAATGCAGATGAACATTTGTTAAATTAATTAAATGAAAAGACATGAAAAAGAGAGCACAAAGAAAGTCTTCAATTTAAAGAGAGAAAAAAAACATTTTCAATGATTTGTGGCGCGAAGTTGGAAAAAGTTATTAAACTCTCCGCCCACCTCAGCCACGATTTGCAAACTATTTCTGAATTAATAAGATCGTATCTAAAATTTTTCATGCTTTCCACATTGGTACAAATATGATTTTTATGTACAAAAAAAATAATAGATGTGACATCACAAAAAAACATTTCTAAATATGTTACTATAATTCATTTAATTTTCTTAAAGACAATATTCAAAGGTATCAAATCATTAGTTTTGACAAAAAAAAACAAAAAAACGTTTCAATCTTTAGTATAAAAGCTTAAACAACTTTTTGCTTAAATTTATTGGCTTAGAAATAAAAGTTAGTTGCTTGCCTTAGGGCATATTTATAAAAATGAAGATTACCATTTAAAAAGCGAAGAGTGTATGAAAAACATTTTAATTTTATCATTTGTCAAATATTAAAAGTGTTTGTGACATAAATATACGTATAAAAACTTCATTTTTTAAACAAATTTTACTGGAGATATTACATATGATTTTAGCTAGTGCAATTGATTCAAGCATTTTAATTATTTTTGCAAAAAAATTAAGCAATGAATTAACCCTCCTCTACCTTTATATATATTTATAGCATATCTCCACGATGACAAAATTTATTTTCTAAACATTTCCCAATTTCATTGTGAAAATTCGGCAGGGATCATGGAGAGTTTAATTATTCTTGTGACCAGCATGGAGCTTCATGGAGCTGACACTTCTCACTATATTTTACCCACAATTATGTGTTAAATCATGGCAGAAATTCTGCACAAATTTCACTTTTTTTTCACTCAGCCCTCCCCCTGAGTTCTTTTTATGACTTGATTGTGGGCTGGGCTGCTGTCTCTAGTAAGGGCCAGGGATAAAGGGATGATAAATTAATCTTTCCTAAATATTTATTGGTAAAATTCTTTCATTGGTACCTTATAGTTATTAGGGGAAGGTAATGGTGTACATTCATTTATGCGCCATTACTCTCTCCCTCTCTTGTTAATGCAGAAAGTTTTTTATATTTATTTTCTTCACAGTCTAAAATTATATAAATGCTTGTGTTTATGGTTCACTGATACCTTTTTATTTACTTTATAACTGTTTTATAATGTCTTGGTATAAATACAAAATAAAGTTTTTTTTTATTTGGTTTTAGTATTTTTACTGACAAATTTTAAGATTGTTAAAGTTTGAGGATTAATTTCTAGATATTTATTCTTGTAGGGCGTCCAAATCATCACAGGAGTTACTTCCAACCAATCTTCTGAAAATATAAAAAAAATTTCAAACTATCAATAAATAAAAAAAAATGATGTTATTCAAAATCTATTTTATTGACTTTTTTTATTTAGATTTGAGTATCGTTAATGTTTAACATCTAAAAATAGATGTTTCCTTCTAGACCTATCTAAAAATTTAGAAGTAGTTTATTATTTAAATTTACTTTTATTAACTCTTAGATCATATTCTATAAAATCCTAATTCTTTCCGACTAATGATTAAAACGCAAAATTAAAGTGCATAATTGAAAAAGCTTTCTTATTCTATCCCAAACATATGTTTCTTGGCTTAAATGTGATGACTTAGTGAAATTCTACATAAAAGATGGGCGTTACCCACCCTAACACTATTCAAATACTAATTCAATTATTCTCAACAATTATTAAATAACTTTTAACTACTCGACTCCCTCTGCAGAATGTTTAATAGTTTCAATGCAGCGAAGCGACTTTAAAATTCACTTTCTTTGTCCGTCAGTCCGTCTATACGCAATACTATATGGGGAATGTGATTGGATTGGTGGTGATTATGTGAAGATTTTCCTTATCTATAATTCATTTTGTCCGTCTGTTAGACTGTTTACTTTTCGAAAGTATTCGTTTTAATGTCTGTGCTTCGCTACCAATTCTTGTTTTATGACGTATAAAGCATTAATGCTGAATATTATAAATTAGGATAGAAATGGTCCCAATAGGGCTAAAACTCTGTAGGAGCAACAGCAATTTCTTTGAGTAGTAAATTAGTAATACAAACACCAAAAAGCAAAATTTTAACCAAGTTCAATTTTTATCACGCAACCTACCAGCAAATATATTCATATATTTTTACTATCTTCTGTATCTTCTCATTCAAGGACTATATCTTTATTTAATTATAAATATATAGGGAATGTATGATTATATGTATAATTATATATAGGTGTATATCGAAACCAAACCGTGTGCTTGGTTTTCATCTTGGTTTATGTGGTCAACCAGATTATGGGGGGGAGGGAGGGGGGTAATTCAGGGTCAGATTTTGTACAGATTTGCTACTTAAAAAATCTTAGTCTACTTTGTGCCTGTTATCAGTTATTAATATCCTATAATATAAAGTAATAAGGTTTTTTTTTGTCTGTAGCGAAGGATCTAGCAAACCGCTGAACCCATACGGTTCTCCTCTCAGTGTAGCTTCTCATAGGTTCTCGGAAGGTTTACAGCTATTTTGGTGGAGGGTAAAATGTTCTCCCTTCCATTTTTTTTACTTTTTCTTTTTGATTCTGAAATAAAAACGGAAGGGGGGGGGGGTCGCCTCAAGTGAGTAGCCACTAATGTTTAAAATACTAACAGACTTTCTGGTAATGAATATATAGAATTTCTACGCTCTAAACTGTTGTACGGACAAGCAGACTTAACATAAATGTAGGTAAGCTTCGCTCTTAAAAAGTTACATACAAGTAAAATATTTGCATGTAAATTGAAAAAGTATTGATCGAATGCAAGGATTAAAAACAAGTGCAATGCAAAGGTTGAATTTCTTATGCAACAAGGTCAGATATGTTCATAAGAAGCGGAGCAATTTTATAAAAAATATAGAGAATATCAAGTATAATAAAGCAGCTTATAGTTACTATGACGTCATATAATACAAATGGCCATTAATAGGCCAGTATACATTTGAATTGGCCAATGGTAAAATGTAATCTATCAAGGCCATTTGTGTTTAATGACGTCATTTTTATAGGCACTATAAGGTGCTTCAAGAAACGACCTAATATTTCTTGTTTCTTTTTAAGCTTTTCAGTTAAGAAACGTAACCTAAGTTTCATATAAGAAACATTTACTAAATAACGTTTCTATGTTTTTAATGTAAGTAGGTGCGCCACTAGCATCTAAGTAATGGAGAATTTTGAAATAGCCTAAAATATAGTACCTTTCGTGGCAACGCCTCTTATATACTAATATAACCTAACCTAACCTAAAATAACCTATCAAAAGCCATTTTGAAAAAAAAACGACGAATCTCCCCATAAGAGGCGTTGCACGAAAGGGACTATATCCATAAAATATAAGATAGTATAACACTTCATATGTAATCAATTTTTTGAGCTAACTAGCAAATGTCGACTTGAATATCAGACAAAAATAGCTCCAAAAGAAGCAAATCTTGAAAACCAACCATTTTTGTAAAAATAAAATTGATATATCTAGTTGCAAATAAACTATTGTGAGAGGTATAATTTTGAGATAATGAATAGATGATGATTCCATAATACACACCATAACTAGAGTTAATACTCTACTCTACTGAATAATTATTCATATACCAGCTTAGGACTACTACAAAAAAGCTGTTAAAATATGGCATAAACTGTTAATAAAATGTTTAAAAGTTTTGTTTGTGCAGCTAATAATGGGATAGTGGAATGTAAATTGCACTGGTATCTGTGCAGCTAATAATGGGATAGTGGAATATAAATTGCACTGGTATCTGTGCAGCTAATAATGGGATAGTGGAATATAAATTGCACTGGTATCTGTGCAGCTAATAA
>LS047110.1:12691-23169 GCA_900241095.1 Acartia tonsa
GTTTTCCCCATCTCTTTTGAAGAGATTTTCTTCCCCCCTTCCCTTTTTCGGGAAAGAAAAATATGACGTAACTGGAACATGTTCCGCAAAAGTTATACAAAATTGGGACAGTTTCCATGGTGTCAATTGTTACGCTTTGCTTTATGGATTTTTTATATTTTCTTATGAAGTCTAGTTGTTTAATGCTCCATTGTGAAATTCGTTAGCCCACTAATTCTTAAAGAAAGTAAAAAAAGTTTGTGGTAGTTTATTAAGCTTCCATCGATGTAAAGAAAACGCATTTGGCAATTCTTCAAAATATTCGATTTTATGAACCCAAATTTTCTTACATCAATAATTATCAATAAAATATAAATAAATCAACTCTATATATGCTTTAGTAAAAACAAGGATGACATAATTCATAAGCTTATTAATTAGAGGAATACGCTAACTTTAGTGTAAAAATTACAAAGAGTTATTCTTAAAGTATGGTGATTTTAATATAAATGTTCAAGGATGACAACATCAATAAGTAGCGGCCAATTTATGGTGATGATAATATAAAATAATATTTTAAAAGACAGAAAATCTTGCGTCCTTTCCTATATTATGCAGTCTTGCAATTAATATAAATTATTTTTCTGCCCCCTTCCTCCCATTTCGTATGCAGAGCTCCAATAGTATGAAAAAAAGAGACTTTAAATATCCAAAATAGAGCGTTTTAGATACAATTATAGAGTTGCTTTGATTTGATATTGGGTAAGACAAACATTGTAAAAGGTGTTCGTAGTTTATTTTCTTTCTGATAATTCAATACTTAGACATTATTAACCATTATTATAGAAAATCCATGTTGTTAATAAAACCTCATGGTTTAACAGGGCAATTTTTCAGATTTTTTTTTGCACGGAGCATGGTTTTTTGCTTGCAGAAAAAGTAAAAGTGTAATTGTAAAGATTTGAAATAAAATACCAAACATTTAAATAGCTCGCTGAAGCTGAAAATTGTGTATTTGGAAAGTGCTAAAGGGAAAATAATGAACATGTAAACTGTTTTTGCTGCGCCAAGCTCCAAATCCATAATTAAAAGGTTGGTGGCTTACATGGACTATAATTATATTGCAATATCTTTTTCACACTTTGATTGTTTATATTTACAAAACAAGGAATATGTAATCCGAAAGTAACGCACTATAAATAAACATATAATATTTTTTATTAAAAAGATAGTAACGCGTTATTCTATTATATAAAGTAGTAAGGGTTAACTAATCGTCTGAAGCTTAAGATTTTAATTAAGATCTGAACTGAATGGGTTCTTTATTTTAGGTAAGCTTCACATAGGTCGTGTTATGGTTTTAGGCTATTTCATTTTCAGATTTAAGTCTTATGAGGGTTTTAACTATTTTTCTAGCCTCTTTCTCCCCCTTTGATAACAGAGCCCCTAGATGCTAGGGGTGCAGCACCTAGTACAATAAAAAGCACCAATCTTTAAATCACTAACACATTGCTTTAATATCATTTAATTTTCAGTTTTAAAATCCGCAAAATTTTTTTTCGAGTTTAAGTGACCGTTGTAGTTGGAACAATCAGACGGACGTACAGATATATCCTGGTTGCAGGTTAGCTTCGCTTCAAAATACATTGACAAAAGTAGGAGGAGTTTTGTAATTTCATGTATTACATCAATTTTTGTAGCGCATCTACTATTGAACTATGAAAAGTCCGTACATCTGATTGGCCGTTTGTCCAAGAATAGTTGTTTTATTATGATTTTTTGTTGCGTTACAACTGGATATCATTTTCATTATATTGAATATCTAACCTTTATATTTTAAATATAAAATTTTCCTATCCTGCAAGTAAAATATCATAAATTGAAAATGTTTAGAAAAACCATAAACTCAAATAATGTTTTTCCATTTCCTATTATTGGCATTTAAATCTTATTTGTTCGATAATAAATATGTATGTAATATCTTTATAAACCTTTTGATTATAGGGAAGCAAAAACATATTTTTCATACAACTTGTTCGCTAGTCAAAAATAATCCTATTTAAAAATTTAAAGGTAAATTAACTGTTTCTGTCTGATTTTCTTTTCCATGGATATAGGGAGGGAGGGGACAATGAAATGTAAATGTAAATTATAATAGTAACCAAAGTTATAGAACTAAAATATCTTTATAACTTGGGTACTTCAAATAAATTTTGACTAGTTTGATTAGATCAGAATTTTAATCTACAGTAGGGGTAATTTTGGTAATGGTCATTTGGGATTAACATCCATAAGATTACTGGTTTGTAATGAGATTTTCACCGATTGTGTGTTATTTGTATTTCAACCAATTTTACATGATATAACAAGGAAAATCACTTTTATATGTGGAAGCAGTAATTTAACTTTTTTTCTGGACACAAACATGATTTTGAAGATTGTATCAAAAGTAAACCATAATTAGATAACTTCAGACAATACATAGAATTATTTCCCACAAAAAAAAACAAGCACTATACCGTCAATTTTTTACAGACAGTGTGGCGTGCGGACACAAATACGTTATATATGAGCTTCGCTTCTAATGTACATGAGGGGTGTAGAAAGATAAATGTAATTGCGCTTGATATGTCATTTTACAATTAAGATAATTTAGGAGAGGTATAAAAGAGAAATTTTTCAGATACCATCTCCGATGGATGTGCATTTAATTCCACATATTATCGCAATTACATGATTATGTTTCATTACAAAACGATACAATAACAAATAAATAATATGGAGTGTTTAATGCTAAAGCAAAGGAGAAGGGGCATAGTTTGAGCTTTTTTGTAATTATATACGGTTCTGATCATTTGAAACTTTAGCGGTAGTGAATTCACACCTCCACTGTGAACACATTACAAAATGAAAGCGATAAATTTAAAATTTCAATAATCTTTATACTTGGATTTTTCTTCAAGCATATTGATATTCCTTGATCGAAAATTCTCCAAAAATAGTTTCTGTCCCTACCTTACCCAAAAACTTTTGTGTGATGGGGGGTGATTATTAGTCTAGTGTTTTGTCCTTTATATCCCTGAAGAAATCAGTTAATTGAAAACGAAGTAGTGTGATAAAAAGTAGAATGACTTTCTTTGCGGGCAGGTGTAAGAAAAAACATTAAGGTTGTTATGGTTTAATATTTGTACAACCATCAGATTTTGATTCATATCATTTGCTATATAATAAAGTTGATAGATGTGTGTATTTGCGTAAAGTGGCAACTATAATATTTTTGCAACAAAAGAAGTTTTTATATGGGATCTTAAAATAAGTCAAACTGAAAAGGTCAAATTTGTTTATAAATAAATGGGATTATAATCATCTACCCTGTACTATTTTCTAACCATTTTCTACTTGGCCCGACTTGACCTAACCTAACCAAAATATTTTTACCTTTTAGCAATAGCATCCCTTCTGGCGACAGTAATTCTGATGGTGCCAACCTTGATGTTCTTGAAGATGGCTATAGCCTCCCCGTGGGACAAGCCCTGCACGGATATACCATTCACGCTCAATATCTCATCACCTAAAATAATATTTTTTTTTAGAGATTAAGTACGTAACGGATGGCTTTGTTAGTAAAGCTTGCCGTCGATTTAAATGTGCAAGTGTCATGTGTGACTTTAAAAAAAATATGTCTAAAAGGGTAGGATGAGAGGAGAAGTGGAAAATGAAAACTCTAAAAAAAGATGGATTTAGACGTATTTTTATGACGTCACACATGCCACTTACTGTATCTTCAACAACCAACCAATAAAATGAATTGACAGAAGTTTAGCTGCGCTTCTAAATATATACATTTTAATAATTTTGGCAAGCAAAGTTGTTATGAAAGCTGAGATAAGATTTAAGTTAAGTTGTTTGTTTCAACAATTACAATTTGAAGATCAGGTCGGATAAACGAAGAACTGTCTTTTTTTTCTGGAATCTGGAATATCGAAGGTTAAAAATTGCACTGGAAGCTTGCAATGCATGTAAATGAGCAAAAAAAAAGAATGTACGCGGGTTTTCTCTAGCCACACATATGCAATATAGGTTACTGTCTGCTCCAGATTATCTATACTTGTAAACCTTTAATAACAGTAATTACAATATACCAACGTTAAGTATACCTTTAGAGATTTTGCCGCTAGCAGCCTCTAATGTGGAAAAAAACAAATATCTTTTTTTAGACTTGATCCCAATTTTCTTATCCACACACAGAAAAACACACACATACACATACACACTCACAGGCACAAACATACACACACACACGAACACACACACCAAAACACAACACAAGTGGCAAAAAAGTCATTATTCGGGAAGCTCTAACGCTACATGGGCCAAACATTATATTGTACTAATCTTGTTGGGTTCTTGTAATCCTTACTTAACCTAATATATCACAAAAACGCATAAAAAATCAAACCATGGAGGGAGGAGGGCAATAGGTTGTCTTTTTGCACATTAAGGAATTCGGATTCTTTTTGCTTTGAGAAGTCTTTCAGATGATGACAATATATTAAAATGAAAGACAATGAATAATAAGATTTGACACTCTCTCATAGAGCAGGAATATAAAGAAAAGTATGTTAAAAAATATTTATCTGTTTGTATGTAACGCTCACTTGAATATTATTTTGCTATTTATAAAGCCTATAAAAATAACGTCATACTGGCCTACCATTAGTCAATTAAAATGCTGGCGTGCCATTAATAATTTATAAATGCACTATAAAGATCATTATAATAATTTCCATAACCTATCCTTATATCCCAGTAGTGTGACCCCACCCACACTGATGATCTTTACAAACTTGTCATCATAATAATTTCCATAACCTATCCTTATATCCCTGAAGTGTGACCCCACCCACACTGATGATCTTTGCAAACTTGTCATCATCATAATTTCCATAACAAGTATACATGCATGCAAAGGAATAAAAACGGTGTAAATCCTAAGAAGGTGATTAAATCTCATGTAATTGCAAATAATTTTTTGCCACAATTAAATTATCAACAAATATACTTGAATGCGGTATTCTAGTACTTGTTTATATTTTTAACTAAAGAAAAAACTGAAAGCAATACAGATATTATTTAGGTGCAATGTTCTTTTAAAGAAATTATAATATCAGATTCTTATCTTAAATTTCCTCTTTTGAGTTTTAATATTAATGAATCTAAATTGAAATCTAGTTTTGTATAAAAATTTAGAAATGAAATTAACTGACTACTCCTGCTGTGACTGAATTCATAATACACAAGTCTAGATTAGCCCTAGTAAACTTCATGATGTATGATCCAACGAAATGAAGTTGATATCGACCCAATACTCAACATTTTATACAAATCCTATGATAAACAGGGGCAAAGTTTTTGTACTCAACATAAAATCATAAAATTAACGAGAGAATTAATGGAAAGCTCTTTTCATTAGTAAAAGTAAAGATGGCCCAAGAAATTATATATCATTCTTCAAATTGTTCATTTTTAAATAAATAATTTTTAAGAAATCCAATTTTTTTCTCACAGGGTAACATGAATATATATAAACCATATCTCATATAACTGAACACTGTTATATCATATATTGTCTATATGTATAACAAGGACGTTCATGCTCATAATGTTCAAGAAAACAAAAATTTAAAGAAATGTTACCACTAAAATAAAATAGAACATAAAATCGTAATGTTTAAAATAGTAAAGTTCTTGTGTTTGTTCGTTAAGATTTCTCTAAATACTGAATCGACTGCAGTCTCAATTTTAGGAAGATTCATAAAAGTGCCAGAATAGTCTTAGTCTTTCTAATTTGAAACTAAAAATACTGGCATTATCACGGACGTACGGAAATACCTAATTATAGCGAAGCTACGCAACAAACAATGTAACATAGACATCGCCATAAATTTATGTCATTGTCTTTATCAAAATTCTCTCTCTTTTTGGCAGCAAAGATTTTACGAAAGTCTACTTTTTGGATTAATTGTTTTATTTATGAGTGCTTTGAAAATTATTATTAAATTAACTATTTTTATTAAATTATAATTTTAGTTAAAATAATTCGTTTTATTATGTATATAAGTAAAAGCTTTTATTGTAAAATTAGAAGATTCTTCAGTTTTCTTAAAAATTACAATTTCAGGCTTAAAAATATTTCTTTATTGACAACTTTAAAGCAGACAAATGAAGTTAAGGAAGACAAAATATTATCATCCTAATTATTGGATTTATTGAAAGCAAGAGTCATTTTGCTTCGCAAATATCTAAAAAGTAATTTATTTGAAGAGATTTACCGTATTATCCTGCATGATATTGCATGTATTTTGTGGTACAAATATGGCTGCTACATGACCAATATTAAAGCCACTGAAACTGCTAAGGCACATGACCATAATATATCCTAATGCCAAAGTTGTACTTCTTGCTCTTGGTTTATCTTTCAATTCAATTTTTTTTTCTTTGAGTTTTAAGCACATTTGACAATTAGGTATAATTGAATATATTAATTTTTCCGTAAATTTACTTGCAAAGCGGATTTCTCTTTTTAAAAAGAAATAATGCCAAAAATTAATTTAATCCTGCCTATTTCTTTTAAGAAAATATTTGTGTTGCACAATAAAATGTAATAATTAAGGCTTTTTTATTTGAATTTTACTTTGTATATTGTACGTGTTTACGAGAAGCGACAAAATTTTATGTAACATAATGCAAACCACTGCATACACATTTTAGGTTTCGTTATTTTTCCTTTTCTGTAGGAGCGAAGCTTATCTGAAGCTATTAAAATAAAGCACCGACAATTCAACAGTTACTTCTATATTCTTCATATTACAACTAATTTAAAATTTATAAAGTTGACATAGTTAAATATTATGTTTAAGTTTATGAATTACATCTGTACAAAAAGTATTTTACTTCCAACTTTCCTCTTAGTAAAAATAATCATTAATTAGACAAAATATGCAACTTTTTTCATGTTAATATACATATACTATTATGTTTAGAATAATTTTAATAGAGAAACTGATTTCCATCTGCTTGAAAAGCTTTTCTCCTGTTTTCTGTAAAAATGGTCTAAATGTTTATTACGGTTTCTTAATTAGGATACAGAAATACTGACAAAATTCAGATTTTCAACTATCTAAAAAATCTTGGATATTTTTAGACAAAAAGGTTTTTAAAAATGCCAAGGTTTATAACTAAAGAAAACTAGAATATTGAGCCAAATCCTTTAAAATTTCTTAGGCTAGCCCGGAAAATTTCTGAAGTCTTACATATGTCTTTATACATCAAGTCCAAGGAAATGTCTAACAAGAATTTGGCCTTTAAACTTTATTAGAGATTTGCTTATACATTTAATTACTGCAATAAAATAGCATAAAACAATGTAAACCATCCTTCAAAAGCAGAAAGTTAACACAGCATTACAAGGAAGTTAAAACTGAACACAAAGTGGTCAACAATGCTTTGCTTACAATTAACGATCCTTGGTGGCTAATTGAGCATTCACAAGCATACTCATCCCTATTAAACCTTTGGTGCTGCTATTATATCAGTAAATCACAAGTAGTAATAGCACTTCAGGATTTTAGCGAGTATTTGTTAAAAGTTATGACATCAATTTGAGGCAAATTAATTCTTGCAAAATGCCAAATTTCAAGAAATTCAGCAAAAACACTTTACTTATTCCCTAAACAGATCTATAGTATAGATGTATATACAGACAACTACATCCCTTTCTTTTTCAAAGACCTCTTTCGTCTGCTTCTAAATTATTTTCTGCTACTTAGCTTTGTTAATATAAGCGACACCATTGGTTGATTTTCAATGACCCAATAGGAAGGTTGCATAAGACGGTTGTGATGGGGAGATACAGTTATTTAACCCTTTCTCCCTCTAGTGTGTTACTCTAATTCCTCATTGATAGTAACATCTATCTATCTGGCAGTTATACTGTACGTAGCTTTAGAGTCACTAACCACTGGTTCTTCTTTGCAGTGAACCTTTTTATAGGTCCAGGGAAGGTTACAACTATTTAGGGGGAGGGTACCAAAAGAATTCATCATTGGAAAAAAAAATTCTCTTCAAAAACAATTTTATACTTTTTCTTTTTAAAGCAGAATAAATGAGGAGGTTTCACCTACCCCAAAATGTTCCTTAAAGTGCCTGAAAGAGGCCTCTACGGGCGTAGCCACTATGATAATTTGGTTTTTATTTGTACTTTGTTAAAAACTATCAGCTTCGCCACTAGCCTCTAGCCCTAGGGGCTTTACCCCAAGAAGTTCTATAAAACTAATTTTTCGGGTTTTAGATTTTAAAGAAAATTTTTTAAAAAAAATTTTGATGGGGTATTAATTTTTTGGGGGGGTTAGGGGTGTCCCATCCCCAAAGAAAATAGTTATAAACCTTCCCGGGACCTATGAGAAGGTACCCTGTAAAGGAGAATCCGATCGGTTCAGTGGTTAGCGAGATCCTTCGGTACAAAAACACAGACAAACAAACATCCTGTTACTTTAGTATAAGGATATGTCTATTACCATATTCCTGATATATAGTTAGGCTAGCTATCAAAGGCCTTGTTCATATCTATTTATGTTATTCATTTTTTTCATAGTAGCGTAGCTACTCTATAATTCACTTTGTCTGTCTGTACGTCTGTTAGATGAGATGGAAATGTAGTTTCCATTATGTTATCTAAGATAATTTATCTAACATTTCTTGAATATATTTCCCTTTTACCAATAAACTCTTATCAACAAATCACTTTGTTTCTCTGGCTGTTTTCAAAAGCGAGGAAATTCTGTAATTACGGTCGGTCCGTCCATACGTAATACATAGCTCTTGTAAATAAGTTGAGAATTATCCGATATGATTATTTTTTACAACAAGTTTGAAAAATATAATTATCCTATTCATCAGATCTTATATAAGCGAAGTAACTCTATAATCAAGTGCTAAGAAATGTAAGTATGTAGTTAAAAAGTATCCTGTATTTATGCAATTTTAGAATAAATTTAGAAACATTTTAGTTTAGACTTATAAATTCATATTCTTCTTAACACAAGGGTTAAAGTTTGTTTTTAAACCGTCTGATTTTAGAGCTTCGCTTTTATAAATGTTGTCATCCTTGTTAATAATGTTTATTTATGAGCTTTATAGTCTATGGAAGTTATCATCCTTGTTTGTATCTATCCATGTCATTCATATCAGGAATCTATAGGGATAAGACAATGGCCAAAAATTGATATATAAACAATATACATCTCCAATGATGATAACAAAATTACTCCTTCTGTAGATTACAATTAGTGATTGAAACGTTCGGAGACTCAACTTATCGAGCTAACCAATCCCATTCAAAAGTTGTCAAGCCAAAGATTGAGAAATGTCGTTATGAAACTTTGGGGACTAGTGCAATAAACAGCCAATGTCTTCTCCCTGTATTCATATATTGTGTCCTAATGTTTACTCACAAATCATAATGGATAGCTTTTTTATACACAAATGTACAAAGAAATAAAAGAAATAATATGATGTATGTTTATCTGCCTGTCACTATAGTTTACTGGAACAGCTATTCTAGACATGATAACCAATTTATTAGTAGCATTAGTCCGTTCATAATTCTTCTATTTTTATCACTGCGCTTAGTATTAAATTAACAAAAAAACTATTGATGAAATAAGAATACGCGGCTTGGCGTACAAAAACATACATTTTGAAGATAAGCAATAATGGCTATATTATTACTTGGATCTTACACCAGATTTTTATGTTCTCTAATCAAGAATAAGCTGGTTAAAATAACGTTAACCACCATCCACCTTCTCCCCTCCTACTGCATATACGAACTGGCCAATAAATGAGTTCCATGTTAGCAACCTAAATGGTCGATAAATTTTCCCTTGTCATAAAATCAACGTTTATTATACATCCATTTTATCAAACGTGACAAAGAACAGAAAAGCCCCGTAAAAATGTTGCTCCTATTATAATGAATAATAAATATAATGTGTTGTTTTACAGGAATGGAGGGAGGGGACATTGCACATTGAATTATTCTAGCACCCGTTTATTCGTTGGCTAAAAAACTATAATTAAATCTTGATTGGATTGTAAAAACTGTAAGTGACCACCAAACTTTTTAACCCAAAAATGTTAATCTACAGTAATTTTGTTAATTGTAATGGGGATTTAATTTATTGTCCATTGTCTTATCCCTTAAGATCCCTGGTTGTTTTTTTAGTAGCGAAGCTACTCTATAATTCCGAATGGCCATCCGTCTGTCCGTCCGTCTGTCCGTAAATAATGAATTGGGGGAAACGTGATTTTCTCGGCTCCTATTCAAAATAGACAGCTGAAATTTTTGGGAAGATTCCTATGACATATGCCCATCTAATCTATACATTGTTTTGTCCATCTGTCTTTTATTTGGGGTGCTAGATCGATTCCTAGATTTT
>LS047110.1:23269-39842 GCA_900241095.1 Acartia tonsa
AATTGAAATATTTTTTGTTCAGATACCAACTCCCTCCAGGAAGTAATGGTCTACTGATTTACAATTTACAATAATCATAAACGATTAAGCAAAATATTATATTTCAAATAAAGATTTTTATGATCTCAGCTACTCTTTTTGCAATTAATAAATTCTATTCAAGAATCTACATTTATTACTTTACATATGTGGCTCCTTATTTTAAAAGGCATGAAAAATAAAGGGAAAAAATAGTTTTTTTGTTAGTTTGTTTATAACTTTAGGTCAGGTTATATTGGGTAATGGTTAGCCAATTTTAAAGGAGAATTAGAATTAATCAAGAAAAGAAGTTACAAATTTGATTTTGGAAGTTTGGACAAAAATACTAAAGGAGTTTTTTAATATTCTAAAATTCAACCCAAGCTAATCCGTGGTTACCCATAAGTACATATAAATCTTAAGAAGATGGTTTGAATATAATGCAAGTCATGAACGGAATATTGAAGCAAAAAGTAGCCACATCTATGCTTACAGAACCTATAAGCCAAGTATCTTTACAACTAAGAATGTGAAGGACATGGTGTCAGGACAAAAATTAACCATATATTAGTGTAGATTACATATAAGCCAAGTAAGTTTATAAAATGATAATTTGTTATGATAAAATTAACCACAAATTATCCTATACATATATCACTAGCAGCTGATAACTTAGCATATAGGGGTTCTGTTTCGACTGGGAATGGTAAGGAAGAAAATAGCCTAAAACCATCCCAAGACTTAAATCTGTATTTGGATAGAAATATCAAAATTACTGAATATAGATCAAAAGTATCCACAAATAAGTGCAGAGACTCTATAATGAGATAGCTTATTTAGAATGAGCTATCTCATTATGGACAGTAAAATAATGGATTAAGTAAAAAAACGATTTTGTCATTTAGTTGACTTTTTTGTATACTAAAGAAGAAAAATTTGTTAAAGAATTAAATTATCGTTGAAGAAGAAACTTTTAAACATTTTAAATGTTCCTTTTTTTGCCAACCCTTCTCTGAACACCAATCTCAGAAACCCTAAAATCATCTGCAAAAAATTATTTTAAGGTAAGATATGCCAAAAATATAGTATGGCTGTTGCATTTTTAGGAAGCACAGCCACTATATCACCTTAAACAATTGTTTGTAAATATTTTATAAGAATAAAAATATTTTCCATTAAAGTTTGTTTTCTTCTTCAGTTAATTTAAAATACCTGTTTCAGAGGTATTTTACAGCTATGCAGGAAAACAGGATGACAAATGGCTAGGTACATGGACAGCTTTACTATCAATGTTAAAGGTAGTAGTTTGACTGAATTTTTAAAAAAGTAAGTCATCTTTTTTTAAATGGATTTCAACTTTCTTGTTATTAGTATATGCAGTACATAGCAAGTGAATTCATATATGTATGTAGTAGAGCCTGTCACATACGTAATGGTAAGTGATCCTACAGGGAGATTGAATGGATAAATAATTTTGGATTGTTAATTTCCATTATATTTTACAAAATTCAAAACCTTTTCAATCTCAATCGTTTACAAATTTTTGTTTTCAAATTTGTTAATGGATACGCAATGGTTAACGGCATTCGTACATATTTTACCCCACTGCACTATGAAAGTAGCTAAAATGATAATAGTTGCATTATCTCTTTCTCGGATTATTCAAATTTAAAGTTACAGAAATATTTATTTCTGGCCAATTTACCTATCCCTGTAAATCTAGGATATACTTATATGGAAGATTATGCAAGCAGTATGTCATAAGCAAGGTGTGGATTCACTTCCGTACATTTATCATATTATCAGATCATCAGAAACGCATATATTGCTTGATTCACTTCTACAAGAGATGCAATTGATAATGAAGATTTTTTCTTTGAAATATATTTCGTTATGAAGCAGCAGTAGGTACTAATTTTTAAATGTTATGGTTAAGATAGATTTATAACTGTTATTACTGCATATTAATTACATCGTCACAAACTACTTTTTCTCAATTGCATCAATCTTACCAGTACAAACTCATATTACTTATTTTCTATTGAATATTTTTTTAATATGCTGTTGTTATAATAAGAGGTAGTGAATGGACACTAATATATACATAAATATAAACCTTTCTCAACATCTTTATACTTTCTTGCACTATCATCGAGTTATCACTAATTTGTATATTATACAGTTATAATCAAATAAACTTGATAAATTTAAACGATTTAGAAAAGCTATAAAATTTTTTATCTGGCAATGATTATAACAAAATAAACAGTAGATGTGAGGGAAATAGGATACATTTTAGAAATGATAAGCATTTATGAATTCAATATAATAAATAATTCAACCCTTTAAATATTTTACCTTCTATTAAAAATTTAAGATAGAAATGCAAGTGTGCTGGTCATATCATACTGTATCTTATGCTAGATAGTATTCCATTTAAAATTAAACATATACTTTTTGTTTATTTACTTCATAAGTTATATTATGTGCTATATTTTGAGTTTACAAGGTAACCTTAGCTAAACCTTGGCAAATCCCAAAAAAACTTAAACTTTGGTGTGTCATTCCTTCCACCTAATATACTATAATATCATATCATCAGAACCGCAAGTTATTCCTACAGTAAAACCTACCCCTTTCCAAATGCTGTACTATAAAAATTAAACAAGATCCCATTAATAATTTGCTATCGTATATTTTTGCGAATTTATAAAAATTTACTGATTTTTGCACAATGCGAAAAAGATTGCAGAACTTATGATGCACATCTTTACCACATATAAACTATGCAAATAAGCAAATAATTCTTTCTGTCCCATATTTTCTTTATTCAAGGATGGAGAAGACATGGTGTCTAAATTATTTAGTTTACTTAACATTTTCTTTTCCTCTCCTCTATCAATTGGAAGCAAATAAAGGTAAAATTCTATACACATTGGTTGGGAGGAAGTTTAATTTATCTTCCATTGTCCCATCAATGTACCCTGTCTTTTAAACAACTGTAATTTCAGATGAAGAGGGCACCAGACCCTATTCTAGAAATAATCTCCAATTTCATATCGTATTGCCATTCAATATAATTAGCAAAGATCCAAATACTGAATTATTTGATAAATGAAGAGAAAAGGAAGCAGCTTAACGTGCCTTATAAATGACGTTTTATAATACAAATGACCACTGATAGGCCAGTATAAATTGTAATTGACCAATGGTAAATGTATAATGGCCTATCATTGGTTATTTGTCATTTTTATTAGGCACTATAATCTGCTTCAGATAAAAGATATTCATTGACCAAGTAAGTAAAAGAGTAGATGCTTATTTGTTATGAGAATCTACTCAATACATGATAAATTCTACAACAATAATATGGACAGACAGACAGACAAAATTAGTTACAGATTGGATGTTTACAATCTTTTTTTCAGGCGTCTATCTTTAATTTCAGCCAAGATCTCATGCGTAGGAAACAGCAATTTGAAAAATATTCGTAATCTAATTTAAACAAAAATAATTTAAAAAGAAAGATGCTTCATGAATATGACTGTGAGTGGTTATGGTGTCAAATTGATCATATTTTAAATGGTGGATTTATATATGTACATAACATATGTATGCAAAAAAAGTTATATTTGCAAACAAATAACCTCAACCAGCCAATTTCCTGTTTGCAAAAATAAAATTCAGGGTGCAACTAGTAATCCAATTTGAAATTTTTTCTTAATAGTAAATGAAACTCTTAAACTTATTCTTTTAAAAAAGATGATGATGATCTATATGTTTGAACCAAGAGATCTCACTGACTGCTAGTCCTTTTGATATTGTTGCTAGAGAAGCTTGTTTCATTTTATTTTTCAAAGGAGGGTGGTCGTCTTCCTCTAAGAGAAATGGCAAATTAAAATATTGCTTTCTCTCCCCAATATTATTTTTATTTTAATACAAAAATTAAAAGTACCATGAAGCCTCCATTTCGCCTACCTGACATTACACCTAATACAGTGGCATTTTAAAGACGCCACAATTTTTTTCCTTTCATCCTGTATTTGAACTTATATATCAAAAAACTTACATTTATATATATACAAAATGTTTTCTGTTTTTATTTACATGAAACTAAGGTAAAAGTTTATAGCAAGAAAATTCCAAATTGCCCCATCTCATACGTATATTTTCTGTGTTTTTTTTGAGTTGGAAATTTTAAAAAAATAATGTATGAAATACAGAAAATGAATGTAATTCTTATACAAAAGTGACAGCATGTCTGTCTGTGTATACCGAAGGATCTCGTTAACCACTGTATTAATATAGTTCTCCTTTACTAAGTAGCTTCTCAGAGGTCATGGGAAGGTTTATAACTATTTTGAGGGAAAATACCACTACCCTTCAAAGAGAAATCGCTCCTAGAAAAAAAGGACTTTACTTTTTTGTACTTTTTATTTTTTAAGCTAAAATTAAAATGGTGGACGGGAGTACAACTTCTCCCCCACCTTTATATGCCCCTACAGGACTCTAGGGTTTTAATTTAAGTTTACAATTCCATTAACTATGCTAGTAATCTACTTTAAAATAAAATGTACTCTATCATCTTAAAGTTATATTTTTTGAAGGTGGGTATAGAAATAATAGATATTCAGAATAAGTTTAACAAGAGCAAACTAATAAATTGTGAATATTTGAAAATTGATAAATGTGACTGGTACCTGCTACAATCTATCTTGACGTTAAAAGGACACTCCACGACTTTAAAAACTTTATATTTGTATAAAATACTTTAAGTTTTAAAGGATTTTTCTCTTAAAAATCCTTTAAAACTTAAAAAATAATTATGCAACAAAAATGTATCGATTGATTTTAGCATTACTTCTAGTCCTAGTTTTTCTCAGAAAATAATGCTATTTTATTTCTACATCACAAAAATATTTTTTTTGGTGTAACCAACGTATGAAAAGAAAAACCTTGCATTAATGGATATTTTCCACAACCAAACAAAATTTTATAATAATTTTAGTAATAATTAAAGGTCACAAATCATAAAACTTTATTTCAATTATTATACCGTTTTTTTCTATCTTATTAATGAGAGAAAATAAAACAAATTATTAAGTCTCCTTTTAAAATGATATGTTTTGAAAAGTAAAACATTTTCTTCGTGCACAATCTGAGACAAAAGAAAATTTTGAATGATTATTATTCAACAAGAGTTTTGACAAGCCGTTACTTTTCCCCAGGCACTCTCAACAAAATTAAGTTATTATAATTTTAAAGTAATAAAGTTGTCATAAAATATTTTCTCATTGTATATATCATTTCAAAAGGATTTTTTGGGTGACTTTGATGGTAGGGGGAACTTCTGACCATCCCTAGAAAAAAGTTTTAATTTTATGGAGGGCCTGGAGGGCCATTCCTTTTGCAATGACTAACCTACCCCCCACATGATAGATAAAAAACTTTAAAGGACAGAAGACATTAAAAACATCTTTATGTTGGGAAACAATAAATTTAATTTGTAAAGGAACTGATATTTAAAAAAAATGTTATTTCATCAAATATCAGTCGTTGAAATGGGCATTTATTTACGAATTCCTGAAACTGATTTTTGACAGACTGTAATTAGACAGCTGATTCCTTGAATATAAATGAGATTATTTGGTGTGTGTGCGCGTGCCTCTCTGTGTGTGAGTTTGTGTGTGTTTATCTACGTGTGTGATAACTCAGGCTTAAAATTATAATATTTATGAAAGATGTCAAAAGAGCACAAAACCTCATGTCGACAAGTGAGACACACATCAACCCTCCATTATTTCATATTTTTTAGATAAATGTGACATTACCACCCCACCCTCTGCTCCGTGGAATGGTAATCCTGATTAATCTAACCTATCTTATTACAGTTACGTTTTGTTAGATAAATAAGGAGGGGGATTCTTAAGGTCCCACTGTTGAGCAGAAGGAAATTGCCATCAATAAGTTTATACCGACACACGACTGTTTATCCCTTCAAGATATTAATGTATATTCAAACTTAAATTCATTTACAACTCATTCAATAAAATTTAAACATTATCTTAATCTATCGTTTAGGTTACATGTTTAATAAAAATGTTTAACTATAGATATTTCTTAAAATACAGGCAAGATACCTAAATTTAAATATATTACAGGGATGATTAAATCAATTTTTAATTTTTTGATCTGTGGACAATAAATATAATAATTTCCTACCTTCTCTGAGAGTTCCAATATCTCTAGCTTGTCCACTTGAGAAAATAGTCTTGACAAATATTCCCATGCTTCCCTGACAAATATAATTATCTTATTAGAAGAGAATTTACAATAATAGTAATTTGTCGTATCGCATTAGAGACAGCTTTCCACGGATATTAAAATATTATATTATACGATTGAAAACAGTTTTGTTAGCACCAAGAGCCCGAATCCCCAGGTCTGGCAAATCTTGTATTAACTTTATGATTTTTGGGGAATAGTCCCTTTCGTGGCAACGCCCCTTAAAGAGCGATTCGTCGTATTTTTAAAATGGCTTTTTTAGGTTATTTTAGGTTAGGTTAGGTTATTTTGGACTAGGTGATTGCCCCACAGTGTTAGACAATTGGCCCCGCAGGGGCTAGAATTAGGAGAAAATCTACTGTGAAAAATACGAAGAATCGACCCTTAAGGTGCGTGCCACGAAAGGGACTATACCCGATTTTTGTTTTATTATTCGTTGAAAATTGTTTGTTAAAAGAAAAGGGGTTACTTTTATCATCATAGTTTATTGACCATTGTCATATCCCTTCAGATCCTTAAGTTTTTCCTATATTTGATGCATACTAATGTAAATGATAATATTAGAAGGCTGTCTGCTATTTGGCTACTTTGGCTACTCTATGGACATTACTGCCCTTGTTATAATTTGATTTCACCTATTGCATAATAAAAAGTGTAAAAATTTTACTAATTACTAAATATTACATAATAAAATTATAAATTTTTGTGTATAAAATTTATAATTAGTGTCAATCTATAATATTACAACTAGGAAATAGTATATAATTAATCTAAATTTTGACAGTACGTTATTCAATCAACTTTTAATATAAATTCATTGATTCCATAAACGCCAAATATATAAAAGATAGTTTTAAAATAGAGACCTTATGAAAAACATAAGTTCCTATAAATCCTACTATTTGTCTCTTTCTTAACCTCCTAGAAAATATATATTTTAAATTAATGTTTTATCTATAAACTAGCGGCTATTATTATTTTTTATTTTTTTGGAGGGGGGGCTTCTTCTAAGAGCATTTTTCGGGTATAGTCCCTTTCGTAACATCGCACCTTAATGGGCGATTCTTCGTATTTTTCACAGTAGCTTTTCTCCTATTTCTAGCCCCTGCAGGGGGCTCTAACCCTGCGGGGCCAATTACCTAACCCTGTGGGGCAATCACCTAACCCAATATAACCTAACCTAACCTAAAATAACCTATAAAAAGCCATTTTAAAATACGACGAATCGCCCCTTATGGGGCGATGTTACGAAAGGGACTATTCCCCGACCCCATTTTTCTTATAAAATTTATTTTCTCAGCTTATGGGACTTTATTATATGTTTAAGGACTTTTAAGAAAAGATGTCTATTTTTAATAAATCTATAACCAGGACCAAAGTATTTTGAAAGCACTAATTACAAAACTTGACATCTGACATCCAAAAAATAAATATAGAGTTGAACAACAATTAGTCGAAACACACAAACATACACCCACACACACACACCGACAAACACACACACACACAAACATACACACACGCACACACACACACACATAAATACATACACACTCACATTGTGTCTGGTTAAAAAGCCACACATAAAATATTACAATTTAATTGTCAATCACTCAAATATACACTTTAACAAATAAGCATCATTTTATTTTATTTTCTGTAAGTCATAATAAAACAAGGATGCTAACATCCCTAGGTTACGATCTTAATAAAATCAAGACAATTTATAACTGCTTAAAAATAACTTAACTTTAATACTAAGCTAAGGCCGTCATTATGATTGTATGATGCAAAAATCATTGAGTAATGAGCGGACGGGTCTGATTATGCTTTAAAGGGAAGGAATATCATAATACTGTTGAGTTTTTATATTTAGGAAGGAGAACTACACGCCTTTTAAAATTGAATTAACCCCCCTAAATCTAGTTCTCTTAAAAATACAAAATAAAAATGCAAAGGCGGTATATTTATCCCTCTTTGCACAGCCCCTGGGCTGTGGGCGAAGTACAAAATAATGATAAATTACTTCTTTATAACATTGAATCCTATCTTTTTTCACTTAGATATCTGACATAATATTGAGCTTGCCAAAATGAATTTATCTTGCTGTAAAGTTCGTGCAGTGAAAAGCTCGCAAAAAATATTTGCACACCGCGAATTTACTGGATGAAAAATAGTTTTGATTGATTGAATTAATACATTATAGATAGGTTCTAAAATCCTTATAGTACGGCGCTGTTACTTATTACCTAGAGGCTAATTGTAATACAATATGTACAGCCAATAACTGTTATAAAACCCCCTTGAACAAGTCACATGTTATCCTAACGGAACATGTCCTTCCTAAGCATCCACAAATGTTTCGAAGCGTAGTTTTCCTTTACTTGGGGTTATACAACTGTCGATTAAAAAAAATCATCTAAAAAATTTAATAATTAGTGGGTAAACAAAACTATCCGTTTGTATATAGCGTAAATATTGATGATAAGCTGTCATGACGTTTAAAGAATGTTAATATAGAAAGTAAAGAACTTACTTTTGGAGAGTCAATACCCCCGACTACACTGAAACCAAGTCCCTTCTTGCCAACTCCCTTCTCAAACTCAATCATGTGAACTGACATCGACAATGACTTTGGTCTTGTTGGGCGAGGTAACCTTATGATGGTGCCCGTCCTCGCCACCGAGGCCCGCCGCTGCTCCCAGTCCTGGCGCGGAGTTGGTGTTGTGGGCACACTGCTGGTGGCCCGGCTGGTGGCGGAATTGTGGTGGTGCCCTCCATTGCTGCTGTGATAGCTGACGAGGTCGGCAGGGCCGTAGTTGGACACGACAGAATCAGTGTCTTCATCGTTATGGTTGACTGCCAGGGCGTGAACAAGGTTTGTGTATGACTGAGTTGGTGTCACTGTCGGCGTGTCGACCGTCGACGCTGGAGCGGGACAACGATATTGTTCTATACGCTCGCTGTTTTCTCCGATTCTGATGACCGTTCTGAGGACACCCATGTCAGGGTATATATAATCAGAATTCCCTGATCCAGAGCAGGCATTTGTAAAGTCCACCTGGTTGCTGGCATAGATCGGCGCCGACCTGGGCCGCTCTATTGTCGGCAGCTTACGACGTCGGCGACGCTCTACGGGAGCAGCGCTTCCCAGCCTGTCTGGTTGGCTTGGCGTAGGGTCCCGGGCTATGATTATGTCAACTTCTCCTTTGCAATTTCTGAGTAAATTTCTGGCTTCTTCCATGGTTAACCCTCTGTTTGTTACATAGCATTAATATATTTAATAAAATAATATGTTGATTCCTGTAGTAGTTAGGTAGGATTTAGAAAGCGTAGCGTATAATCTTTACCAGAATGTCCGTACGTCCATTTTAAACATGTTGATTTTTCTAATTTTTTAACAAAATTTTTTTTATGTGATCTAACTATACGATTGATCTGATTTTTGGTATATTGATTCCTGGGACAACAAAGTACAATATTATAAGCGAAGCAACTCTATAAGGCAACTCTATCAAGTCCTAAAAATGTAAGTATGTCCATAAACATTATCCTGCATCAAGCAGTTTTTCAACAAATTTACTTACAATTTTGCTTTGACTCTTATACTTTTATTTTCTGATTATTCAGTATAGACACTAAATAAATGTTAATGTCCGTTTGTCTTACCGTTTCAGTGCTTCGCTTTTATGGATGTTGTTATCCTTGTTTTTATAAAAACATATAATTACAAATTATAGATAAATTATGAGTTTATTTCTTAATCTGTCAATCAGATTAAAGGATTATAGAAAAAAATAAAGGGGTGGTGATTTACAACATGAGCCATTTTTAAGGTTATGTTTATTAAATATGGTGCATTATTTGCCAAGTGTACCACTTTTCTGCTCTACCTCTCCGATTTTGTTAATACTCTATATTTTGGTCCATTGGGTGATTCAAGGAGTCCCTGGATGTCTAGATATCTAGCTATCTATGGAGGTAGGTAAGAAAAATTTAAAAAACACCCATTTTTTCACAATTTAAAAAATAAATTTTTTTATCAAACTTTCATCCAACCTATACATACTGTCCGAAAAAAATCGGCTTTTTCTGGCTTAAATCCTGTGTTTTATCTGTGGGCATATGTGGTATATAACGGTTCGGACCACCCGGGACAAAAATGTTGTCAAATTTCACTTTGGGATTCCCTGTAAATGTGATTTTAGCATCTGTAGAGCTAAAAATTGGTCCAATTTGACCAGATCAATATTTTCCTATTTTTTGAACACCCTGTATATTATAAAAAATGGGAATTTTTTTTAGTTTTTTTTTTAAATATGCATTCATATGTATTATGAATCAGGGAGGGAATTTTGCTGGTTATTACACCAGTCCCCAAAGTTTTAAATCAACTTTTGTTATTTATTGACACAACAACTTTAGGGACTTTTATTGAATTTTGTGATTTGTTGGTTCATTTAGTTGAGTGGCTAAATGTGTTAACCACTTATTATAATATACGCAGGGGGTAGATTGGTGTATCATTATTGGGGATGTACATCATTATCTTATCCCTTAAGATCCCTTTATATTAATAGTGTAGCTATTCTATAGTTCATAATTGATATAAATCCTTTCCTGAGACACGCTTCTGTTCTGCACTTGCCCAACACATCTAAACTTTCCTGCACTATATCAGTGAGCAGAGCCTCAATTAAATTTGTAAACATGTCACCATACTCCTGAATATGTTAAGAAATAATTCCCTCACTCTGAATGATTTTATTTATAATTTTGTAAGTAAATCTATTTTTAAAGAAAAATTTATAATATAAAATATTTGAGATGAAATGGTTGATATTCAATTTCAATTAATTCAGGCTTCAGGGTTTTTCAACTTGTCGCAGCAAACCAAACCTAATTAAACCCACAGCCCAAAATTAAATAATAACTTAGAGGCACAGCCTACATATAAACTCAAAAAGCAACAACTGCAAAACATGACCTACCTTATTAAAATGTTTTTTTTGACATTTTTACTATTTCTTAAAAGTAATGCTAATAGATGTTGAAATATTTTACCTGTAAAATATTGACTAGATCCTGTTGACTTCTGGAGGCTACCCCACGGGAAACCATAATCTTCATCTAAATACGCACACGCATAACAGTATGAATTCAAGTTGTACTAGGATATAGCTAAACTGCAATAGACTGAAAGGGTTCACCGAAAGATATTTATAAACAAATACTGTGAATTATCCTTTGTGAAAATATTATAAATTATCCTACAGCTAGGCATTGTGTTAATTAAAGGCCAGCTTAGAAATTACTTGAAATAGCAGAGACCAAAAAACTAACTCAGCACGCGAAAATATTTACAGCAATAAAATCCTAATTTATATTTTAAAAGGTTTCGTGATTTTTGTTAATGTTTTAAAAAGATACTTTACCTTATGTAGTAGATGAAACATTCTTTGAGATACAGACATCAATGTATCATTTCCCTTCCCTTTGCTTGTTATTCTAAAACATAATTATGCATTACAGACAAACAGACAAAGATCGTTAAAGCACTGGTTGTCTGCTGGGTGTCATCTGACATAATACCCAGGGAGTTTACCCTGCGTAGCATATACCTGCAATGACTTTAGCTAACCAAAAGTAAAAAGCTACCCCCCCCCCTCTAAAAAAAAAAATTGGAGTCAGTTCATGACTCTGAGGGAAACGGTTTTATTATTCTGTCTTACCTTAAACCAGGAAGTTCAGCAATGACTAGATCAATTTGGTAGCTCTGAAACCTCCAACTATTGTGCCTATTAAGTATAAACATATAAAACGACAAGAATGATAACATCCATAAGTAGCGAAGCACACAAACTCATAGAATGGACAAGCAGACTTAGGGAGTTATAGAGTAGATGTTCAGTTCTCATAACAATGAAAAAAGAGAGAGGATATGAAAAACTCCAAGAAAATCACGAAACCATAAAAAATAACGTTTACAAGGGTAGCTTTACTAGTATGGTAGCAGTGAAAAAAATTGCATTTTTCTACTGGAATTCTCAATTCAACTCTATCATGATGGACAGACAAACAGATACAGTGAGAAGTTGAGTAGATTCTCATACAAAGCTGTATAAGAAATTTCAATTGACCTATAGAATGAACGCTAATTGTATGGCTCGGCAGCTCGCGTCAGCCGCCCATAAGTTTCAGAAAATCAACCTTTTACAAATTTAGAATTTAGTTGAAAGTCTAAAGCTAACCCAAAAATGGCAATCCCTTTTTTATAAAAAAAAATCAAAGCATCCAAACGGGTTTAAATTTGAGGTTTAGTCGCTGCTGACGCGCGGCTGCCAAGCCGTGAAATATTATCTATATTTTATAGATTTTATTCTTTTTGTATGTTTTGCCTGTTCATGAGGTTTTGTAGGCCAGACTCCAGCTCTTTCACCTTGCTGGTCAACTCACGTCTCTTCATTTGCTCCAAGTCCCTGAAAAGCAGGTATTTAAGCAGGTTTAATAAAAATAACATAATCTCTGTTTGTCTACGTGTACCAATGGATCTCGCTAACCGCTGCACCCAAATGGTTCTTCTTAACATTGTAGCTTCTCATAGGTCCTGGTAAGGTTATTTAACTTGAATTTTCATTTTTTTCTCTTTTTTTTAAACTAAAAATACAATTTAGGGGGGGTGGGGAGTCGACTGACATCTTCCTCCTTTTCCGCAAATTTTAACATTTTCAGCAATTTTTAAAAGTAGCATAGAAAATCATTTGAACCCAAGATTATTGCAATCAGAGGTTTCGTGATTTTTGTGTCACCTGCAGAGTGCTGTAAAAGTATTTGAAAGGGTGACAGCTTGACTTTGGAGCTTGTACAGGTTATCCAGGGTCAGGTATCTGCTTCCTCCCTCCAGCTGTAGGCTCTAGATAGATAGTTAGATAGATATATCCAGGGTCAGGTATCTGCTTCCTCCCTCCAGCTGTAGGCTCTAGATAGATAGTTAGATAGATATATCCAGGGTAAGGTGTCTGCTTCCTCCCTCCAGCTGTAGGCTCTAGATATATAGATAGATACGTTCTCTATTTTTGTGGCTTAAAAACATTGAAAGTTTTGGTACTTCTACGAAAACAGTGTCCAAACGTTTCAACCAATAACTTAAATTTACAGACTTTGGATAATCATTATTGAAATGATTTAAATTATCAATTGACAAATGGACATATATTTTTAAATAAATTTACCTTTGATTGTAGCATGTTCGAGCATTCTTGATCAATATTGCATGGTAACTCATGTAGCCACTAAAATAGTTATTTATTGCATTGTATTATAGACAGGTTTCCGCGGATATTAAAATGAAAAAAAATAAGGCGAAAACCGAGAATATCCTCTAAGAATTTTTTATTCAATTTTGAAAATTTGAGTAAAAAATTTGAGAAAAAAAAAACATTTTGCGTACCCCTAGAGGCCTATAGGGGCGTAGACGCTAGTATAAAATATAAGGGTTATAGTACAAGCTAATGCAAATTTTTAACATTGTTGTAAGAGGTAGACGTTTTTAAAAGTTAATTTATCCTTTATTTAACTATCACTAAGTTTCTGACTAAATTAAAGATAACTTGAAAATTACTATAATTTTATTACACCTATTAAAACACTTTTTTAAAATTTGTACATTCATAAATCATGAAAAACATTTTTTTGTCAATGTTTTTTTCCAGGGCTCGGCAGTCGCACGCCTTTGACATACAAACGTGCCTTAACTATGTAATAGCTACGATAATAAAAAATCTTACAATAAAGTTTCTGCTATTTGGTTCAGATATGCAGTCATTTTGAAAATATAAATAACAGAAAAACATGATTTCATTATTAGCTTCAATAACCTACTGAGTGAGGTTGGGAAAAATGTATTTTTGCTATTCTACGTGGCAATAAATGGCGCAAAAAATATGTTATGGCCAAATAATAACTCTCGGTTTGGAATTTTTAAAGCCCGTTGATGCTTTCCCATTAAGACACTAGGATTCTCACAAAAGAGGGCTAAGCAACTCATGAATTAGGTCTGTCTGCAGTAAAATTACTATTAAACAAATGAATGATAGAAAAAATTAAAATCCTGTATTTGTTGTTCTATTGCAACACTCATATTATGAAAGTCAAATTTCATTATAGGAATCATTATAAATAACAATTAATAGGGAAAAAGTCATTTTACAACGATCATTTTGGTTTATAATATTCATATATGAAGCAGTAATGATAATAAAATTTTTATATAAAGAATGTAAATCTAGGAGCTAACTCTTTAGATAAAAAAAAATTACGATTTACATAACGACCCCTAAGACCTTCCTCAAAAGAATTGTTAAAAATGTTCCAACCTGTTTGACGGGACTAGGCTCGGCAGCAGTCAAACTCTTTGACCTTTTAACCCCGCTAATATCCACAGCGGCAGTCGAATCATTTTTGGCAGGAGTTAATCCCCCTGCCGCATCACTCCGCGTCCGCGCAACCACAGGATTAGTCCGCGGCAACGTGTGATGCGTCATTTGCGGCTGGATGCGGATTGTTAGATTGTTGTTTGATTTTGTAATATTTTCTTGACTTTCAACATTAAATAAATCTTTATTAAAAGTCGTCTTTTCAATTACAGGAATGGCTCCACTCTGAACGCCGCCATCTTGGAAAACATTACTCGAGAACGGTACAAAAATCCGCGACACAAACTGTTCCGAACCAGCTGTTTTTGTCTGTGACTGATTATCAATATTTTCAGATTCAGACAAAGTCTTCTGCTTGCTTTTTTCCCTTTTGCGAAGTTTCTTCTTTTTCAATTTTTTCGTGGATTTTTCATCTTTTGATGATTTACTGGCGCCAGGGTCCATGCTGATGTTATTCATGCTGTTACTGCTAATATTACTAATGCTACTGCTGCTACAACTGCTTTTGATGTTATAGTTGCTGCTGCTTTTAGCAGCTAGGTCATAATCAGTGACTAGAATACTGTTGGTGTGATAATCAGCTGTTGTGGGCATATGAATCATGTTGTTTGTGTTGTCCAGAAATTCTAGAACCTTTGTCCTGGAGTCCTGCATCCTGCGCCAGTCCTCATAGTCCAGATCCTTGGACAGATAAAAGATGTTTTAATGAATTTTATTAAAATAGGTATAATCATAATGTTTCTTTGGTTAACTAGCGAACCCCCCTCCCCCTCCACATTTTTATTTCAGAAAAAGGTGCTTCTAGCCTTGCTTGGAGCTCTTACAATGCCTGGCTCTATTCCTATTCCTGAGGGGATTTCTCACCCTTACTTATCCTACTTAACCTAACCTAAGAATGGTATCAAAGTATTTTTGAATTAACGATTACTGCACCCCCCCCCCCCTCAACAAAAAAACCAATCACAAACAGTAAAAAATGTTAAGTTGAAAAGGTTAAAACTGCAGTTTACCTTCAATTCCCGTGACCACACTGCCTGTTCCTGGCTCCATGCCCGCTTCACCCGACCCCACGGATCTGGCTCCCTCGCCCCTCCAGGGTATAGCCCACAAATTTCCGGTTCTTGCAAACCCGCAACGTTGGAGCCATGATTGTAATCAGTCGTTGTGGCGGGAGCACTGCCTTTATACGGCGATTTTTCACGTCTGTCGTCATTTTCAGCGGCTGTTGTTAAATAGTCATTGGGTGACCGACACCATTCTTCAGAGTCGGAATAACCGGAATCCTGGCTCTTGATCGGTGATATTCGCGTGCCCCTAAAATCATTATTATTACTATATAAAAGTAAAAGGATTTTTGTGTGTTCTCATTTACAATGAAGCTTCTTATAGTTTACCTCCATCCTGCAAAGATAATAGCCCCAAGAAAAAATCTTTACTTTTGTGATTGAAAATACATTTTATCAAATTGGCCCTATAGACGTCTAGAAACACATAAAAAGCTATTCAAAATGTTGCTTTATTGTTCCAAAACTGTAACACCTAGAAATTTTTGTTTGGCCTTGATTTAAAGATTAAAGACCCTAAAAAATTAATATTTAAATCTCATGACAATCAGCATTAAACTTGTAATCTTTTATATTAATATCTACATAAGAAAAAGACTAAAGAGAGAGAGAGAGAGAGAAAGACGGAGAGAGAAAGTGAGGGAGAAGAGAGAAAGAAAGAGAGTGATAGAAAGAGAAATACATAGATATGTAAAGAGAGAGAGAGAGAGACAGAGAGAGAGAGAGACAGAGAGAGAGAGAGAGAGAGAGAGAGAGAGAGAGAGAGAGAGA
>LS047112.1:1689-11703 GCA_900241095.1 Acartia tonsa
TCTAACCCTGCGGGGCCAATTACCTAACCCTGTGGAACAATCACCTAACCCAATATAACCTAACCTAACCTAAAATAACCTATAAAAAGCCATTTTAAAAATACGACGACTCGCACCTTAAGGGGCGTTGACACGAAAGGGACTATTCCCAAACTTGTTAGTCTGAAAACAACCAACCCTTTTACAACCTTTTTAATAACATAATTTCCACTCATAAATGTAATATGTATAGATTTATAATCCACCAAACAAGAACCAGGAGACCCTTTTCGTCTGTTCTTTTTGAGGGACTCGGCTGTATTTATATTTCCGACACCATCAGCTGATTTCAAAGACCAATAGAATAGCCATGTGGGCAGAGTTACATGTAAAGCATGCCACCTCTATTCTGTTACTTTCAGGTTCCACTAAATTCTATTTTATTTTTATTTAACTCTGTTTATACAATATTATTCATTTAAAATATTTAAATCTATTTTCGGTTGAAAAGCTAATGATTTTTGCAAACTCGTCTAAATGCCAAAAATGAGGTCAATTATTTAAAAATATCAATTATATTTCTCAAGTATTTTTAAAGTGCAGTTTTACAGAATGGCTATTATATTACAAATCAGATAGGGACGGGACAATGGGCTGTTTATTACACTAGCCCTCAAAGTTTTATTATAACGTTTTCTTATTCGTTTGCTTACCAACTTTGGGGACTTTTATTGAATTTTGATTGGCTGATTCAATAAGTTCAGTGTTCAGGTGTTTAAACCACTAATTTTAGTCTACAGAAAGGGTATTTTGGTGTATCATCATTGGTGATGTTATCAATTTACCGGCCATTGTCTAATCCCTTTAGATCTCTGATTTTAAATTGCATATGAAATATCTTCTCATATTATATCTCTAGTGCAAAGTACTTTAACGTCTGTCTGTATGTCTATTTTCTCAAGTCATTAGATTTTTAAAATAAGGTAGAGCATGCCAAAAGGGGGTGTAGACATGCTCTCCTTAACTTGATAAAAAAATAAAATGTCTATAAAAAGGACTTGGTAAATTGGAATATGTTCTTTTAAGTCCAGTCTAACTTTACATGATTTTTATGAAAATAAATTAGGAAGAGGGCCAGTTTTTTCCTTACGCTTAACCCCTGCGGGAGGCCTCATACCTTTGGAGAATACACATGCGGTTCTCAAGCCAGGGTTACCAGTACCTAACCATTACCTAACCTAACCTGACCTAAAATATTAAGGGGGGGCGGGGATAGTTTTTTTGCTCAACATGGCACATTTACAGTAGCCCTAATATTAGTCAGCTGACTATGCTATAAAACCTAGCAGCTGTAAAGGTGATGCAAAGACAATAATACCTCATGAGGGCGAAGACCTCTTTGACTTGTTGCCAACTCATGGATCAAGTAGTACTCAAAAGATAACCAAACCACATGATTGCATGACCCTTGTCTGGGTGTCTTTACTTGTAATGAGTTGCGCCTGTTTACGGATCATGTTGTCAACCCTATCTAACTAACACGTGCCGAACATAGTATCAGAAGGTACAATTTTTAACGTCTCTAGTATGGTGCGATGTGGTCTCAACTCGAACCAGACACCTCCGCGACGGTAAGCCAATATTTAACTAATTATTGAATATTTTTAGGAATTCTTGCAACCTCCAGGGCTCTTGGTGATTATCCGTTAAAGGTAAGGATTATTTCTTAGAGTTCAAAATATTCAAATTATGGATAAAAAGGTTTTTAAGAAAATTTCTCCATTGATAGGCATTTTATTGTAATTGACATTAAAAAGTATATTAAGAAAATATTGATATTATAAACAAATTTAATACCTACATGTTATTTAGATTTAAGTAAAGGTCATTAATCTTGAAAAATTCGTGGGTTGTTTCTAGCTTCTATTAATGATATTATTTTAACGAGAAGATTTACATAAAACTATCCCTCCTTTTTAAAATAAGTTAAAAATCAAGGGAATTTTATTTTAAAATCTTATAAAATAATTAATTCCAGTATTGCATCGAAACTGTTAAATATATGTTTGTTCTTAGTCATACTAAAAATCATCTAAAGCCTCGTATAATTTTAATAGAATATCCTCGGAAAGCTGTCTGTAATACAATGAGATTAGAAACTTTTAGAGTATCTATAATACGAAGTATCTAGATGTCTGTCTGTCAGTCCCTTAAGATTTCGGTAACCAATGAACCGATTGGATTCTACTTTTCAGTAAATATACCTACTGGTCCTGTAGTGGTTTTAGGCTATTTTCTTGGGGGGATGGACACCCCCAACCCTAAAAAGAAACATAAAAATCCTCTTAAATTTTTTAAAATGAAAATTAATTTGAAATTAATGGTGGCATCACCAGAGGTACTTAATTTTTTATTTTTTCAATTACCTCTTAAGGCAAAGCCTCTAGATTGTAAATGTGAAGCCGCTAGTTTTTTTTATAGTAAAAGCTTTCGAAATTTGTAATTTCAAACTCTACATCATATGTTTGAATCTAAAATCTAAAACTAAGGATGGTGGTTGAATAAACCGTTTAAATTGTATTTGCTATTAAATTCATGACATTTCCTTTAAAGAAGTCAAAACTAAATAAATGGTCCCTTTTTATTATAGAGACATATAAAGATAACAAAAGATTTTCCCAGTAGCACTACAAACGGACAACGATATAAAAGACAAACTTTGAGAGATTTTAAGCACAAAAAAACTTGGTATGTTTAATTATTACTGTTTTTACTAGACGCTGAAATGTATATATATGTAACACACTTTAAACTCCCACACAAGACTACTTCCATGTAATTAAAAACAAATACAAAAACATCCATTAAAAAAAACTTTTAACAAAAATCTTAACATTATAATTAATATTAATTTTATCATTTTAATTTTAATATACGTTAAAAATTTCTGTAATACGATGCTATACATGCGTTTTCAGTATGGCTGAGAACCGGTTCTAACTCGGCGGATATTTATCGATGAAGTAGATAAACTGGAAAAATAATTCTTATGGTTTTAAAAAGACCGTAAATAGCCAAACAATCAAAAATGCAATTAAATGTTAAAAGAAGAACAAATGTGAAAAATATGAATAATGCATATTGATATTAATCCTGCATGCATTGGATACACTACTAATTAACCATATACCTAATGGATATTTTATTACTTGGATCTTACACCAGATTTTCATGTTCTCCAATAAAGTTAAAATTGTTGCGGGCTATAATAATGATACCACCCTTTTACTTTTAAACCCCATCAACTTACTCCTTACTGGATGATCGAATTGACCAATAAACAAGTTCCATGTTATCAAGCTAAATTGACGAAAATTCTTCTTCTTTCATAACATCCATGTATATTCTACATACATTTATATATATTACACAAATAAACATGCATTGCACATAGAAAACAGAAATGCCAAATTAATTGCACTTGGGGAAGAAAAAAATTAGATTTGGTCAGGCGTAAATGGGATAACAAAATATGAACTAAATCCTATGCAGATATTATTCAACAAAAGGGCTTTAATTTTTGTGTAAAAAAACATTGAAAAAATCTCAATTTATATGAAGAATCTAAGAAGGTATTTAAAGAAAACTGACTAGGTATTACATAAATATATGGAATAAGGGAGGCTAAGATTTGAAATACACACTTAATAATTAAAAAGTACTTAACCCACATAATCATTAGTAAGAAACTTATCAATTTATAAATTAATGATAAAATGCATTTGTAAAAACATAAGATTTTTTTTGGTTGGTAACTTGATATATAATTTTTATTCGAACAAAAAGTCATATAAAATTACGTCATATGGAAAACCAAAAGGAACATAGAAAAAATAAGCTTTTGTTTTTTCTTTACACAAAAAACATTCTCGTTTGTTTACCTGATAATATTTCTTAAATAAAGGCATTTTTACATTTTTGGTAGATCGAAAAATAACTTGTCATTCTTTGATTTTTGTTTGGTATCATGTGCAATGGCACTTGGATGAAATTCTTAATGTCTTATAACTTAGATACTACTTTCCAGTGTATCTTCAAAACCGATGAATATCCGCTGAATTGTAACCGGTTCGCAGCCCTAATGCATAATAGCATCATAATACAGAAAAATTTCCACGAACATTTAAAAAATCATAAAACCAGTTTTGTTAGCCCGGAACTTCGGCATGCTATGGGTGTAGCCGCAAGAATATGACAAAGAAGAACGATAAAAACAATGTAAGAAAATCAGAATAGACATGTCTATAAAGATATTATCCAATATGGTCTATTCTTTTAATAATAGAAATGTTATTATAAACTTCATTGTAAGACTATTTTTAGAACACTTTTTGTTAATTTGTACATTAATATCATAGATTCTTCGTTTTAAAAAAAAGAACAAGAATGACAACATTCATGAAATCAAAGCTATAAAATATGAAGGTAACATTTGTAGAGTGTCATTATAGAAATCCTTTGGTTATACATTGTGCCATGTTGTCTTAGAATCATTAACCGAAGATAAGAAAAACAGGATAATTATTTAAACATCGCAGTCAAAACAGTTTTAATATCAACATTTTTGAATGGACCTACGAACTTTATTGTAATGATATATAGAGTTGCTAAGCTTTCTAACTAACATGGTTTTATTATTACACCAGGTTATCATGTACTCCAATTAAGTGAAACTTGTAGCTGGCTGAAAAAACGACCCCTCTATCCCATTTTCCCCTCCGAACAAGGTGATGTCCATGTTAGCGACCTAAATCGACCACAATTTTTGCCCTGTCATAATATCCACGTATATTCTTAATCCATTGCCAAGAAAGACACATAGACATCCTGTTACTTTTATATAAGAATAAATGTCTCTATCCCGACTGTATTTATGAATATTATGAAGGATTCTAACTGACGAACAAAAAAATGTGTTTATGACATTCTTCTGAAGAATTTACCTGGAAATAATTGTGGATCTAGTGCAGTCTACAATAAAAAAAATTCTGGTAACGATTATCTCCAAAAAATCTGTTAGATTGCGCTTGCGACAAAACGGCTGAACGTACCTTTCATGCCCGACAACGTTATAAGCGGCATAAGGAGGCCTACAAATAATCTGGGATATCCATTTTTTAATGCTAAACAGGGAAAGCTTAACTGAAGCAAAAACGCGTAAAATAAGTAAAATAGACTTATTATTATTGAGCGATTGCTACTCCAGATTATTTGTAGGGCTTCTTTTGACGAATAAAATTTAGTTTGAGCATAATCTGTACATTTCACCGTTTGGCGGTTACCAGCCTTTAAAGTTCAAAGAGATAATCGTTACCGGGAACATTTTACCGTGAACTGCACTGGATCAATAAATACATCCAGATAATACACAGTTTGCTTGTCTAGAACGTATTTTTTTAGTTGGGCTTAATAATGTACGCCCACCCGTTACATTAGTGGATAAAATATTTTTCTTTGGCAGATATTAAAGGTGGAGGCAGGATAGAAAAATAGCCTAAATCCAACAAAAGATTTAATTCAGAAACCAATTATTCATATCATATGTAATAGGATATAACCGAAAACGCCATTTCCTTTCAAATTTACTTGATTTATTGTTACTTAGATGTTGCACCTTAATAAATGCACTCTGCAAAGTGATTCTCGCAGTTGGCTAAAATATCGATACCCCTCACCTACACACTCTACCCCCATCCTCTCCCCTTCAATTTTATGAACGAACTGGCCAATGAATTAGTAATACAAGCAAATGATCTTACATCCTATTTCCAATCTATTGGGTATAAATATTATTGTTAAGATTTCTCTGTATCTAAAGCCTAAATCTTTCTAAATTTATTATGAAGTACTTTTGTATAGGCGTATTTATCAACCTAAATGTTATATAAAATATGTAGGATTTTGATCTTTTTCGTGGGCGATTGTGTATAAAAATATATGTAAAAACATAGTGGTTTCCCTTAAAAAGCATATTCAAGAACCAGCCCCCCCCCCCGCCATCCTTTATTTGAAATAAATTGAAAATAAGGGGTGGGTAGATTTTTCTGTAGGTCAGGTAAGGCTAGATCATATTGAGAAAAGGGTTACCCGTAGGTTTTTTGCACCCCAGATATTGGCTTAGTAGGCACTTTTTGGGAAAGCCCCATCCAATTTATTTTTTATCCTAAAAAAATATTTATTTTAAGGATAAGAAAGTGGTAGTAGCAGATCCGGATATTTTGTCTTTCAACATAAAGGACTTAAAACTAGATTTTGCAGGTATACCTTTGGAATTTTTTTTTACAGCAAAGCTACTCTATAATTCACTTTGTCTGTCAGTCCATCAAGTGTGTCTGTTAGATTGTTTCGCTAAGGGATAAATGTAAAATGTGAATTTTTTTTGTAATGGCTTGCAGCTGGCTAAAATAACGATATTCCCTATCCACCCCCCTTTACCCCACCCCATCCCCTCCTACTATAAATGATGTTCTTGTTAGCAACCAAAATTGGCGAAAAAAATTCCATGTGAATATATCCACGTATATCCTATATCCATTTATATAATCGTCTTTGTTTTGTTTGTAGTGTTAGCCTCAGATGGACTATGGGACACACATTCAAATGATGAAGTAGCAGAATTTATTAATAATTCAACAAAGTGAGTTAAACCTAAATGTAAAAGTAACAGGATGTTTGTTTGTGTCTGTCTGTAGCGCAGGATCTCGCTAATCGCTGAACCGATATGGATCTCCTTTATATCTTCTTACAGATCCAGGGTAGGTTTTTTAGAGAGGTTACCTCGCCCCCCCCCCCCGTAACATTTTGATTTTTGTATCTTTTAAACTAAAATTGAAAGTAGAGGGAACCAGTTCCCAGTCATACTGAAATTCAAATTTAGCATCATATTAAGCCAATTTTCCACGGATATTAAAATAATATATATACCAGTTATGTAAGCCCCAGGCTAGTGTCCCTCGGGGCTAACAAAACTAATTTTATTCTTATTTTATCTTATTTTAACATCCGTGGAAAGCTGTCTGTCACACTATGCGATAAATAACTATTTTTAAGCGATAATTAACCGGTTTTATTTCAGTGGAAAAAAAAGAAAAAAAGATTATGAAGTTATTCTATGAATATATTATCCTTATACTAAAGTAACAGGATGTCTGTTTGTGTGTCTGTGTGTTTGTGTGTTCCCGGGAAGGTTTATAACTATTTTGGGAGAGGGTACCACTACCCTCCCTAGAGAAATAGGAAAAAGTCGAAAAAATTTAAATGTATGAGAGACTTGATCGAAACAGAAAGATGTATCGTAGAATTTGAAAGCAATAAAGAGGTATCGTATAGACTTGAACAAAAAAAAACATATAAAGTGCCACTAGAGGCCTCTAGGGGCGTAGCCGCTAGTGGTACACATATAAAAGTAATGTATTACAAGTTCCGTCAACCAATTAGAGGGTGTCATATGTATAGTTCCTCGTATGCATACAAAAACAAGGATGACAATATCCATACAAGCAAGGCTCTGATTTCAGAGTGAATAATACACAAACAATAACTCTTGTAGAGCGTCAGAACTTAATAAGCAGAACATTAATTTGTAAGTCTAAACAAAATTTGTTGCAAAATTGAGTAATACTTCATTTTTTAGGATTTGATCATAGAGATGTCTAGCTTATAATATTGTACGATGTTGTCTAGGAATCATTATTTATAAAAAAAATGTCCATTTTCATGATTTTTATGTGATTCGCTACTTATTAAAATTGTCATATATTTACTTGTTTTGTTTTTGGATTAGAGTAAAACAATAGAGAAGAATGGGTTAAATAATAGTATGTCCTATCCCCGTGGATTCTGTGACGACTTTCAATTGGGTCTTTAAATATCAGCCAACAAATTCGGGAATATTAACACAGACAAGTCCGTACAGCAAAAAGGCAATTTGCTAGTAGATAAAAAAAGTCCCCAACACTGTATGCAGTAGTTGTCTGGATTATTCATCTATATTATACATTTATTGTTTTAGGGATGGGAAAGCAGTCCGATACTTGGCTGAAGATTCTCTGAACAAAGGATCCCAAGATAATGTAACTATTCTACTTGTTAATCTTAATAAACTTATTCAATAATTATTGTGTTTTATGTGTTACTAGCGGCCAGTATTTTAAATACCTAATTTAAAAAAAAAATGATGGGGGGTTTTTGGTTTTTGGGAGGTTGGGTTGTCCCACCCCCCAAGAAAATAGTAGGTATATTCTCTGAAGAGTAAAATCCGATCGGTTCAGTGGTTACCGAGATCTTATGGGATAGACGGACGGACATCGTTCTACTTTGTATTATAGATAGATAGTGTGTATCAGGGATAAAGGGGATAAGACAATGGCCCATAAATTGATGTACATCCCCAGAGATGATAATCAAAACTACCCCTTCTATAGATTACAGTTAGTGGTTGTAAGGTTTGGACACTTAACTGAATGAGCCAACATATCAATATTAAATCAAAGTCCCCAAAGGAAATAACCCAACCAATAAGAAAGCGTAGTTATAAAACTTTGGGGACAAGTGTAATAAACAGCCCAATATCCCCTCCCTCCAAAGCGTATCTTCTCTGTAACAAAGGTTTGTATGTAGGTTTTTAATGCTGTAATAACAGATTACGTTAACCTATTCGTTATTAGTAAGGAGAATGGGGACAAAGAAATTTTCTAAAAGATTAAAACCAGTTTTGTTAGCCCCGAGGGGCAGATGGTCTGTTCTAACAAAACTAGTTTTGATTATATGATTTTCATTTTGATATCCGTGGAAAGCTGTCTATAATACGATGCAATAAACTAATATTAAATTGTAAGTATAGGTGGAATATAAAGTTTTACATCAACAATGATATCTCAAAAATAAATCAAAATCCCAATTACAAATAGCCAGAAATATAGGGATGGGTCAATTGACGATGAATATGTTTTATAAGAATAAATATTTAAATACTGGATGGAAGGAAGGTTTGTAGATTTTAATGAAACAAAATAGATAATAGATACGGCTTCGAGTTTCGACCTTCAGACCCTTGGGCGGGGCTATCAAAACTAGTTTTAATCCTTTAATTTTCATTTTAATATCAACGGAAAGCTGTCTATAATAATTATTCTGATTATCCTTACGTTCCCTGGAAATAGCGTAAAAGAATGGCGCAGGGCGTATATTATTATTTTACAACTACGTATTCGTAAAACAGCAAAATTATTCTCACAGCATGAATTAGTGGTGGTTTCTTTATTATTGCATTTGGACACACGAATCTGTGGAGAGAAATAAATATACATTTAGCTCTAATTCTAGGTTAGGTTAGGTTAAGTAAATATTTAAAGAGACCTTCATGGATAGTTTCCATTATGAAGGAGGGAAGGAGGTAGACCAAAACTAACATAAGTATCAAAAAGAAGCAAAGTTGACAACATAGTGTTCGGTAGCCCAAAAAAGTACGCGAAATTGATAACATTCATCATATACATAGGCGGACATGTGGACAAATTGAGTTATGAAGTAGGTACGATAGGAATTAGGTGACAAAATTTAGGGAGGAAGGGGACATTTTGCTATTTATTACACTAGTCCACAAAGATTTGTAACAATGTTTACTTATTCGTTGGTCTGACAACTTTGGGGACTATTAATAATTTCTGATTGGGTGGTTCATTAAGTTGAGTGACCTGACTAAACGTTCCAATCAATAATTGTAATATACAGAAGTTGGAATATTAGTATCATCATTGGGGATGTATTGTACATCAATTTACCGGACATTGTCTTATCCCTTTAGGTTCCTGGACAAAATCTATATAATCCTACTTTACTTGAGTATAGGAATGATCCTTGCTCTGTTATGATATATTTTAGATATCCATCACTAAATAATGTGGGAGTGAATCATCACTTCTGCATTAAGCCCTAATTTATATATTGTGTCATAAGTCATAATTTCCTCAGATT
>LS047116.1:0-10886 GCA_900241095.1 Acartia tonsa
TTTTCCTCCCGGGGCCCCCCCCCCCCCAAACCCCCCCCCCCTTTTTTAAAAAACAAAAATAAACCCGGGGGGGGGGTGGTATCCCTCTCCAATTCCTGTGGAGCCTATTCTCCATACCTGTGGTATCCTAACTCCCATACCAAATCTAACCTAACCTAACCTGACCGAGGGTAATAAACAAACAAACAAAAATCTTCCTTCCCCCCTCCCCCCCCCACCCCTGTTATTTTCAATTTATTTCAAAAGGGGGAATGGGTTTCATTGCTCGACAAGGCACTTTAAGAGAAATTACCAACATACTTTATACAATAAACTACTCTAAAAGAGAAAACTTAAATATCCGAATAACTAAACAGCGGCCAATACAAATCCTAAAATGTAATAAGTTTATTATAAAATGAGATGTAAGATCTGTCTCTTCTCATTTTCATATTTTACTTTTAGTTTTATTTCATTATTCTCGATGTAACAAGATTCAATACAGAAAATCTTAAACAAGAATAGTTAAAGAAATAAAAAGTAAGAGGTACATATTCTTGAAGATAAAAGATTTTTTAGTATCACAAAAACTCTATAAATACTTGATCTGTTACAAACCCAGATTAAAAAGGTTAAAATAGTTTTTTAGGTATTACAGACAACTTTCAAATTGTGGGAAAAATATATTTGACTTACATATTCATGTATTATTTTATTATATACGTAGAAAGTTTTTTTAGTTGTCCGTTTAGATTTCGATAATTATTGACCCTATTCATTTTAGGGAAGCTTCACATAGCTCCCTGGATGGTTTATTCTTCTTCATGTTTATTCTAAAATTGTTTTAGCAAGATAAATGAAAACTTTCTCCCATTCTGGAGATCATCAGAAGCTAGGGGCGATTTCACTAGTTAAAAATAGTGTAGGTACAGGTAGGGCGAGGAAGGTAGGAAATAAAAGACAAATCTTGCCTCTTACCCAAATATTACAGGACTGACAATGGGTTGGGTTTCACACAAGGAAAAGAGACAAGGTTTCTGACGAACAATTCTAAGTAAAAATTTTCACACAATCCATTTCCTTCTTACCCCTTCCCCGTTTTTATCCACTTCCCTTTAGTCACAGTACAAAAAAGTTTTACGCAAACATTACGACACTAAAATATCCAACTTTTCAGCAAGGGGTAGTTTCACGAAATGCATTTGAACTTAATTTAGTCAACCGCATATTTTTTCCTGGTTAATTGGTTAAACTACATTTATATGGCATATATTTGAAAGAATTTCAATTTTCTACCACGTAGTTTTCAAAATATCAAGACTTGAAATTCTTTCAAATATATGCCATATAAATATAGTTTAACCCACTAACCAGGAAAAAATATGCGGTTGACTAAATGAAGTTCAAAAGCATTTCGTGAAACTACCCCTTTACTTAGTTGCCAGATATGAAAAGAATTTTAATGGATAAATAAGAAACTAAACGTGTTAGAATACCTTCTTGGAAACACCCTTTTAGTTTAAGCATTCATAGATTTTCAAAGCTTTCTGGTGGTTTTCCTCAAAGTTCCAAGACAAGTAGAAAACCCACTTCCCTTTTTTGAAAAAAAATTAAAATCAGATAGGAGGTTTAGCTTTTCCTTCTTGTTGTTGCTTTTCCTTCTTTCTATTCTACTTAGCTTGGGCTAGGTTAGGTTATATTGGGTACACGGTATCCCCGCAAACGAAAAATAAACTAACCAATCCTTTTTTTCCAGTTTATTTAAAAAATGAGGTAATTTAAGATTCACACCAAGCACGAAGATTAACCGACTCATTCTTGTAAGCACCACTCATGAATTCAAAGACACCAGGTTACCACACATCAAAATATATTAGCACATTTTCTTTTTCCATATATAAATTCTGCCGTGGGTAGTATTTTGTTCAAAATTCTAGCCTCTTTTTCAGAAATATCTCAGAACATCTAAATACAAGATTATGGGTTTAATTTTACACTAAAGCAAAGGCGATTACGTCAAATAGCAGCAAATATTACAATTAATTTAAAGGGAACTATGCACGAACGAGAGCAAGAGATTTTAAGCACCTTCTCTCAATGATTTTGAGTATTTCTTTAATTAATATTAAGCTATTAAATGTTTTGTTGAGTTCAAAGTACAAATTAAATAACCAAGACAAAAACTCATCAAATGCTGTAAAATGCCTAGGTACATTAATCAAACTGTTTAAAATATTACAATTTACTATCCATTTTGCTAAATATACGTTTTTCATCGAAAAAGTATACTTCTGAGTCAAAGCATATGATGGCTTCTAATTTTAATTCATCATATATTTTCATATTTTAGTCAAGACCATTGGTAGAATTTTTTCCTTCATTTAGCTTTATATTACAGAAATCATGTAAATTAACCAAAACAAAGTGCCCTACATTACTGCTGGAAGGTGCTTAGCAATGCTTGTTCTCGTTCGTACATAGTCCCCTTTTAAGGAAAATATAATCCTTAAAATAAAGTAACAGAATGTCTGTCTGTTTGTCTGTACCGCAGGATCTCGCTAACCGCTGAACCGTTATGGTTCTTCAACAGAATAGAAGCTTCTTAAAGGTCCCAGTAAGGTATAACCTCCCCCCAAAGAGAAATCGCCCCTAGAAAAAAATTACCTACCACCCCAAAACCCAATTCTACTCCCCCCTCCTCAATTGCCTCTAGAGGCCTCTAGTAATTTATATAAAATTCGAAACCTTCTAAAAGTTTACCTGGGTAGTTTCATTATAAGGCTGACAATATTTTCACAATGTTCGCCAGCAATTCTAGAATTTTCACTAACAGTCACCAAATACCTTAGCAAAGAAAAAAAGATTACCAACATACGAGCAAATCAGGAAAAACACTCGGCCAACAAAATAAGATAAAAATTCCGAGATGCGCAAAATTTAACTGCATAGATCGACTTGAATTTATTTCGTAGTGCCTTTAGCGCCAAAAATTGAAAGAGTAGTTGCATGAAGTGATTATCAGAAAATGATTACAAGTGTGCCATCAAACATATATATTTTGTATTATAATAAATAACAACTAATTACAAATCTTTTTTTTTTAAACTACATGGTAGAAAATTTAAATTCCATAAATATCCTATGACATAAAAATCTAGTTTAAACCATTGAACAAGAAAAATTATGCAGTTTACTAATTTCAAGTTTAAATGCATTTCGTGCAACTAGTTTTAAACTATTAGATTAAGTTTATATTTTGATGCAATTTTTACCTGTTCATAAGGGTGGCAAAAGATTTGAACAGCCGCTGTAAGTTCTTGGATTTAGCAAATGGCGACGTTTTAGGTTGAACCAACAACGATAAGATTGCTGAAATTAGGATTTGATTTAGAAAGGGAATAGTTGTCGAGATCTGAGTATCTTTGACTTCTATGACAGGGTACATTTTGTTGTATATTTAGGTTGCTACTTTAGCCCTCGTTTATTGGTCAGTTTCCTACAGTAGGAATAATAAAGTTTGGGTATAGTCCCTTTCGTGGCAACGCACCTTAAGGGGCGATTATACGTATTTTTCACAGTAGCTTTTCTCCTATTTCTAGAACCTACGTTGGGCTCTCTAACCCTGCGGGGCCAATTGCCTATCCCTGTGGGACAATCATTTAACCCAATAAAACCTAACCTAACCTAAAATAACCTATATAAAGCCATTTAAAAATACGACGAATCGCCCCTTAAGGGGCGTTGCCACGAAAGGGACTATTCCCTAAAGTTTTCTTAATCGTTTGGCTTAACAACTTTGGGGTCTATTTACTTCGCAGCCCATACAAAAAAATTAGTATGATGAATTTAATGGATACCTGATATTCCAATAAGTCTTGGGTACTTTTGCATCATCTAAAAAAAAAATCAATAAATATCAAAGGTACTTTACTTTAAAGGTCCTTGTTGGTTTGTTTGTCATTCCGTCATGAGTATTTTTTCTTATTCTACTAATAGATTAAGAAAGTATAGATGTTTAATCAATTTATTGTACCAATGGGAACACAACGAAGGAAAAAATCCAATAACTAAAAAAGGTATAAAAGTAATATTTTTCTGAAGATAAAAACTTTGCTTTTAGAAAATATATCGTAGAAAATTTTGTTGTTCGTATTATTGGATTGATTCATGTAATATTAACAAAGAATTTCCTTTTTATGTTGGGAGGGATTATTTTTTCTAATATACCATATTTGGTAATAAATCTGTTGTGTAAAACTTTCCTTATTTTTCTCGTATTCATTCGAATCCGGTGGATAGAAACCGGTTCTCATCCATACGAAAAAACTATGTCTAGCATTGTATTACATCCAGCTTTTTACGAATATAAAATGTACAATCATAAGATTAAAGCCAGTTTTTTTAGCCCGCGCCTTCGGCACCTCGGGGCTAAAAAAACTGGTTTTAATCTTATAATTGTACATTTTATATCCTCGGAAAGCCGTTTATAAAGCCATAAATATTTTTTTTTTCAGAGCTCAATCGAATCATCGGCTTGTATAGACATTCATTGAATAAGGTAATTAGCATAAAAAATAATAGACGATGAAAAGAAAACGAAGTAGCGGTTTCGTCATATTTCACAGTAGCCTTTTTCCTATTTCTAGCCAATGCGGGAGGCTCTAACCCTGCGGGGCAATCATTGACATTTACCTAACTTAAAGTAACCTGTAAAAAACTACTGTGAAAATACGACGGAACCCGCTACTTCATTTTCTTTCCATGATCCAAATTGTCTAACCTCGCCCAATTGACTGATGGTATTCACGTAGAATTGTTCATCCTCGTAGGACGAGCACCAAGGACTCTTCAGTAAGGACAAACTGTTCATCGATATGGCCGGATATTGCTTCTTGCAGTGGAAGTGTTTCGCATAAAATACCTCTGAAGAATAAAAAATAAATGTTATATGCCATTCAAGGAACGTTATAGACCAACGGTATGTATTCTAAATTATTGCCCTATAATAATAGTGAAGTGAAAAAGACCCGTGTGATTATAGAATTATTGGGCTGCTATGATCCATATAAAAAACTATTTGGATGTATCTGTGTGTATCTCTTTGGACCGATAAGGTTTAAATCTCTTTTGGGATTATCCAGGAGAAATAATCCCTACAAAAAAATAACACCCCCTACCTACAGTACAAGGTTTGAAAGTCTCACGCACTTCAACCAAATTAATTTTACTTTTAAAATAAGATATTAAAAGACTAGCCCAGCCCAGCTCAGACCCCCCTCCCCCTTCCACTTACTAAAGTGCCCCTTGAGGCCTCTTGGGACAAGCCGCTAATAGTACATTAAGGACCTTTACAGGAGTAGAACGCTAAAATTCACAATTTATTTTCCTTACTTATAGTAAACCTACTATATAATTCAATTTAATATTCTATCTCTTATTATTAGAAACCAATGAATTCTAGAGTGACTTAAATAAAATTGATACTAGAAATAAAAAAGGAAAACACTTACTCCATTCAGGAGATAAATCCACAAGATGCCCATAAAGCTCCTGATAACAGCGCAATAGTTCACATTTCAAGTTTAAAAACAAAATAAATACAATAGAGATACTCTTGAGACATATTTTCTTATTTCGTGTAAAAATTTCTTCCCTCGTAAAATGACAAAACTTATACCTAAGTTATTTATAAATACTTTTAATAATAATTCTATCGTCGAAAAAAATATACTCAAATTTCGTTGCCGGTAACTCGCATATAACAAAATGTAAACAAAGGTTTTTTTCTTCAAAAATATCCCTGTTTAAGATTGACAAATAATGGGGTCAGATGGGTTATCTAGGTATAATATATCTATTATAATTACAAAAAAATCAAGTGCTTAATCAATCTATTCCCCTTCAGGTAAAGAGTGACTATTGTGCCTGTGTATATAGATCCGGGGAGGTTTTGTCGGAGAAGAAAATAGCATGTTCCAGTTGAACACAGCTGTCGATGGAGTACTCAATCAGGTTCGTCAGAAAATTGGCGGGAAACTTACCAAAGCTTTTCGGAATCAGGGTGTGCTGGTTTTTAGAAACTGAAAAATTAATTTTAAAAAATTGAGCCAGAGTGAATTTTTAACAACAACCATTAGAAATTATATTATTGAGAAAAAAGCAAACAATCTGGTTTGTGTAAAAAAGATATAAATTACCTACAAAGAAACCAAAGAAAAATAAGAATTTTTGTATCATGGAAAGAAAACGAAGTAGTGGGATTCGTTGTATTTTCACATTAGCTTTTGCTAGGTTGATAAGGGTTAGGTTAGGTAAATGTTAATGATAGCTCCGCAGGGTTAGGAAATAGGCCCTGCAGGTTTAGAGCCCCCTTCAGGGCCTTTAAATAGGAGAAAAGATAATGTGAAAATACGACGAAAACCGCTACTTCGTTTGCTTTCCATGATCAAATTTTTTTTTGTACAGAATAACTTTTAAAAAAATACTTACAGAGTTTCATTGAAACAAGTTTTAATTTATCCAGCACGCTTATATACTTGTTCAGGGAAGGTGCTAAAATAAGAAGGTGGTCAAATAAACATAAACAAAGACAATCAATTCACATTTCTTATATCAATTAGTGAAGCTTATTACATATATGTCCAGATCAGTGAAATAATTTTCTGGGGAGGGTGTATACCTCGAGCCTCCCTAGTGAATCTTATCTAAAATAGAAAACCCCGGCCCCCTAAAACATATCTTTTTTCTTTTTACGTTTAGAGCTACAAGAGAAGCTCGACATACCTTAATTATAGAGTGGATGCGCTCCTAAAATATTTTGTTAAACCTTTTGCTTTCAAACCCAATAAAAAAAGACATTTAGTTTGTATAATGATTTTCTGCAAATTTATAAATACCTGTGTTGTCTACAATTTCAGTCCAGGCATTATTGAATTCAAAAATAGCTTCAGGTTTGATATTTATGTAGTAGGACATTTCTTCATTACTCAGCATATTCCTGGCTTCCTATAAATCATCAAGTTTTGATAGGGAGGAGGGGGGGTTAACGCAACAATCTCGTACATAGAACTTTACCGGCAATTAAAATCCAAATTTTGTTCATGAAACTTGGCATGAGTACCTAATCCTATTTTCACTAAATCGAACAAAAAGTTTGAAAAGTAACGGCTAACGGATGAGCCTTTTATACATTTTTTTGGCTATTTTAAGTGCAAATCCGTCACAAGCCCTATCTACACAATATACTCTTGGCAGCTCCCAGCCGTTTTTAGCGGGATCTAGCGTAGCCGGTAAGCGGCTGGTACTAGAAAAAAAATTGTTTTAATAAGTATCATATTCATTTATTATGAATCAAAACAAAAATATGTTTCAATAAGCTGATTCCAACATAATTAATGATAGATTCGCCCTGAAAATAGCCCCAAAAAACTGCTTAACGGCGGAGCCGGTACTTTTCCAATTATGTTCAATTTAAGGAAAATAGACCAACTAGAAACGAGGATGACAACATCTATATGAAGCAAAGCAAATCATTAAGCTTGGGGTATGGTCGGACCTCCACGTGGTCCAAGCGGGAACATCCATCCGGATGGCTAACCGACCAGGAGGCCAGAAAAGACAAAACTGGAATGAACAGGGCAACCTGGAACCTGCAGCAGTCTTTTTTCAGCTGTATATCTTACAAAGCAGCCAAGAAAAATCACATTTACGCCATAGCGTTACGGACGGACATACTTAAAAGAGCAGCTTCGCTACTTAAGAGAAAAAATTAAATAGAAATGTACGTACAATCATGTGTGTAACTAAGTATTCTTCTTCAACAGTGAACTCCAGGTAGGGTACCTGAAAAATTATCCTTATATAAAAGTAACAGGATATGTGTCTGTCTGTCTGTATCAGGAACTCTTAGAGTTTATAACTATTTTGGAGGAGGTTCCACCCACAATCCTCCTATGAGATCATCCCTAGATAAAAAAAACCTCCCCCCCTTCCCTTTCCTCAAAAAATAACCTCCACTAAATTATGAGCTAAAATCAAAAAAGGGTGGGGTGTCGAATTAAACCCATCCCCCACCCCTCCCTTCTCAAGTGCACCTAAAGGCCTTTAGGAGAGGAGCAGCTAGTTCTAAACAATACAGTAGTAAAGTTTTTCTGTCTAGAGTAAACTATCTTGGAAATTGCTGGTCCGTTAGGGTTGTACTTTTTCAGAGAATCTTTATAAATGTTTCAGGGGTGCTTTTGGGCTTTATTCCTAGAGGCTACTAGTGCAAATGTACAAAAATAATTGAAACAATTAGGTAAACTTATTGACTAGGTATTTGGAGACCAACCTTTAGAGATCAATTCTTTTTTTTTCGAAATGTCGAAAAAACAAAAATTATAGAACATCTTTTTAAAAGTGTAAGATAAGATACTATATACTACCTACGGTAAATTGAACATCAAGAGTGATCTACTTTAAAACAAAAAACATAATTTATAAAAAAAGAACCAATTTACCAACCTTAAATTTTCTAAATTTTGGCACAACGACCTTTCCAGCTTTCTTAGTTTGAAGTATGGTCATTGTACTTGTAGCGTGTCTTTCCACTTCTTCAATTTCTATCTCCTCTTTTTCCTCCTCGTTTTCAGTCCTAGGAAATAAGCCATAATTGATACTATCTAGAGGACGTCCAAGCTTTTTTTGAGGGGGTAAAATGCGGGGTTTTAAAATTTTGAGTGGGGTAATCTAATGTATTTTAATAACTTTTAAAGTTTGCGGGGGGTAAACACCCCTTAATCCCCCCCCCCCACCCACCCTTGAACGTTTATGTACTATCCTCCAATTATTTAGTTATTTAGTACCTAAATATATTCTAAATGCAATCCTTCATAACATGAGGGGGAGAGTGTAAAAAAACTTTTGTCTTTTTGTTTGATCAAAATCTAAAAAATAACCTTAGTTTTTTTATTGTATATAAGTCTTCAGAATGTGATCTTTTCCTCAGTACATTTCTATCTACTTGTTTATCAAATGTTGAACATCCTTCAAGAGGATCCAGATGAATATTACCCACAGATTCAAGAGCACGATGAACAATATTGCCTTCATTTTTAATTGAACTCTCCATGTTCTCTACATTTTTGAAATGTTCCTGATTATCAAGATTGTGAGACTGTTGTGGATTTATTTGGCTATTTAAAAAAAGTCCTTGGTTTTTGTATTCATCTATCCCTATAGGATTCAGTATCAGCTGATCTTGTTGATTTATTGATTGGGACTGCTGATCTTGCTGATTGATTGATTGCGACAACTGATCTTGCTGATTGATTGATTGCAACAGCTCATCTTGTTGCTTGTTTGATTGCGACAGCTGATCTTGCTGATTGATAGATTGCGACAGCTGATCAGGTTGATAGATTGATTGCAATAGCTGTTCTTGTTGATTTACTGTTTGAGACAGCTGATCAGATTGATTGATTGATTGCAACAGGTGATCTTGTGCCATTGAGCTTGTTAGCTGTTGTGAAGTTGCCATCATTGAATGCTGAGGCGAAGCTAATTGAGTATCTTGACTTGAATGTGACAACTGACTTGGAGAGGTCGAATAATCAAGATTATTCGCCGAAACTTGACTTTGTTGATCAATATCTAATTGCTGTGATAAATCAGAAGCAGCATTCACTTCTTGGCTGTTTTGACGATCATTCTTCTCTTCATTTGTACCTTGCTGTTGACGTTGTAAAATGGCCAGCTGTACCTCAATCTGTTTCCTCTGCTGAAGTATGAGCTGCTCTTGTTGTCGTATTATTTCATGCTGCTGTCTAATAAGGTCAAGAGAATGATTATTTGATGAAGAAGTTGAAGCTTGAACAGATGATGATGTAATGGCTGCTCTTAAAACAGGCAATGGAGAAATTTCACTAACTGAAGCGGATCTCCTACGTGTCAATGAGATTATTTGGTAAAAATCCTTACTTTAAAAATCCCTTTAGAACTAATCTCATTAACAGGCACAGTCATAAGTTTTAATTGAAAGATCTACCTAAATGTCCTAATGTATGTATGTAAATATATGAAATAGATTTTTGTTTAAGAATTCTTAGTTTATCATTAATTATTCTTTTTTTAGCATCTTTTAATTCATCACTATTAAATCAAGCATATTACAACTGATTCATTTATAAGTTATTATCGCATCGTCTTGTAGACAGTTTTCTGCGAATTTTAAAATGGAAAATTATAAGATGTAAACCAGTTTTGTTAACCTTTAGGGGACAAAAGACCCGCGCTAAAAATACTGGTATTAATTTTATCATCTGTAGAAAAATGTCTGTAAAACAATGCTATTTATGTTTATCAGTATAGCTGAGAACTGGTTCTAATCAAGCAGATAATAAAATGTTTCGAAGCTCCATACTGGAAATAATGCTATAGTGATATTTTTATTACTAGTCGCAGCACCCCTAGCATCAATGGCTCTATATTCGAATGGATAAAAAAGGGCAGAAAAATAGCTTAAAACCATACCCAGACTTAATTATAAAAAATAAAATAGCCTAAAACCATCTCATGGCCTATACGAAGCTTCCCTGTAAAGGAGAACCATATCGGTTCAGTGGTTAGCGAGATCCTTCGCTACAAACAAAAAAGCTTTTTTTTCTGAAGGTTCAGGGGAGAAATTTAAAAATTTTCTTCACAATTTTTAGTACCTAGCGAAGCTACTCTATAATTCACAATGTTCGTTCGTCCGTCTGTCCGTCCGTAATTAATGAATTGGGGGAAACGTGATTTTCTCGGCTCCTATAAAAGATAGACAGCTGAAATTTTTTGACAACATTCCCATCATTAAGGAGCACAATTAACTATAAAACATCAATGGTGGTCGGACTGCTTTTTAGCAGGTTTTAGGCTATTTTTTATATTTT
>LS047116.1:16244-27623 GCA_900241095.1 Acartia tonsa
CATTGGTCAATAACGGCCTCTCATTGGCTAATTTTTTTTTGTTACGTCATAATCAGTCAGACACTATTACTGTGTTCAGTTCAAAGTTCTATTGTATTTAAGGTTTACTTAGTGATAAATTGTTTAAAATAAGAAAAATGATAATTTAATTTATCTCCAATATTATCTACTCAGACTTTCAAGTTTTTTTTCAGTGCCGTTATCCTTGATAAAACATTTCTATGTTATATCAATTCATCTTAATGTATGTAAATTTAATTTTTTAAACTTGATTTTTATATAAATTTTCTGTATCAGTATTTCAAAAATTCTAGGTTCTATTGAACTGAATCTGTTATTTTGATTTAAATTTTTAAAATTTTATTGTTGTCGTTTTTCAATTTTTTTGGCCCATTTATTTTTACCTATTTTGATTATACGAATTCAGTTATCTTAAAAAGCATAATCCTTATATAAAAGTAACAGGATGTTTGTCTTTCTGTAGCAATGGATCTAACAAACCGCAGTAAAGCTTCTTATAGGTCCAGGAAAGGTTGATAGTAATATAAATATAATCAATAATGTTATAAATACATTATTGATTTTTTTTTTCAACTTTGCGTGTAATGAACATATGTGATCTTGTTTTTAATGCAGAATTTGCCTAGTTTCAGGGTATGCCAAGTTATTACAACAATTACATCAAGAATTCTTCCCACAAGACAGAGGTAACAATATTATTCAAAACACGGACAATTATGTCCATCATAAGTGGTGCAACAATAATTTTCCAGTATCGCTTCGAAACCGATTAATATCTGGTGGATTAGAACTGGTTCTTAGCCATACTGAAAAATTTTGTGTGGCACCGTATTATATCCAGTTTGTTGCGATTATAAAAATGTACAATGATAAGATTAAAACCAGGCCTAGTCTAAAATAACTATTCCTGAAAAAGCATGACAATATTCATATAAGCGAAGCTCTGAAACGGTAGGACAAACGAACATCAACACTTGCAGATATATGAATGTATAAGTCGTTATAAATTGTAAGTAAATTTGTTGCAAAACTGCTTTAAGGATACTTTTTTAGGTCTTGAAAAGAGATGCTTATCTAATAAACTGTATTTTGTTGTCCTTGAAATCAATATTCAAAAATTAGATCAATAAGATAATTTAAATTTATTTGAAATGCACTTATATTTATAGAGTTGCCACTTTTTCTAAAACTACTACAGGAATCAAGTTTGAAACATATAGGACACTTCTAACAAGCCTAATTCTCCGTTGCGGACGAGGGGATGGACCGACCTTTATAATAGAAAAGCTTTGTTTTTAAAATAATTATAGAAAAGCATCGTTTTAAAGTTAGAGTGGTCAACCAAACATTAAAATAAAAAGATTAACATTTATTTTTAATTAGCAATTTAAAAAGCTTAGCAGAATTTATATTGAGAATATTAAAATTTTTAAAATGTTGCTCATTTTTATCAGAGCGATATATGTTTAAGGCAATGTGAAAAGTAACATACAAATTTTGAATTTTACGTATAAACAAACCGACTAACCACGAAGTAGAGAGTCTTTTCTTCTCCAAGTTTAAAAGAGATCTTAAGGGATAAGACAATGGACAATGGATTAATGTACTACCCAAATTTGATCCAAAAATAATATCCTTTCTGTTTGCTGTGGGAAAAGAATAGACCCTGCTACTTTTTACCAACAAACAAGGATGACAACATCCATAAAAGCGAAGCACTGAAACGGTAGGACAAACGGACATTAACACTTGTAGATTGTAAGAACTGAATTAGCAATATTGTAAGTATATTTGTTGCAAAACTGCATAAATAGATGATACTGTTTAAGGACATTCTTACATTTTTGGGACTTGTTTATAGAGATGCTTTGCTTATATCATTGTACCTTGTTATAATAGGAAGCAGTTTTCAAAAAATCAGAAGAATCGGATAATTTTAACATACAAAAATTTGTTGTCAAAAAAGTAAAAAATCGACATGTTTCAAATGGACGTACGGACATTCTGGTATTGATAATAGAGTTGCTACGCTTTCTAAATTGTACCTAACTACTACAGGAATTATCATGCAAAGTTTGGAATCGATAGGACAATTCTAACCTGTTGAAATTAACGAAAAGAACTAACTCTCTGTGACGGACGTATGGACGGACGGACGTACAGACGGAAGGACCGACCCTAATTATAGAAAAGCTTCGCTTTTAAAAAGAATACCCTAAGTTTATTATCCAATGAATAAAATAACTTTGGTTTTTAAAACTTTGGGTACTATCTTAAATAACAGTCCAATGTCACCTCCCTCACGCTTGAGGTAAATACTTGATAATCATAGGTATACTATACATTTATACCTGAATGTTGATTTTCAAAGATGTGAAATGGTGCCCCAGATAAAATTGCTGGATGGTTCATGTGTGCGGGCGGGGGCTGCTGACCTGCTAGTGTTTCCATACAACTTTCTACAAAAATAATTCATAAACAATTAATAAACATTAAACATTTTGTAGAATAATAGTTCTAAAAAGTTTAGACACTGCTAACTTTCATTACAACACAAGTTTCTAGGCCAACAAATGAGTATACGTGTTTATTAAATTTTAAGGACCAGTATATTTTCAGTATTTAGGATACGATTATGCTTTAATATCCATAACAAAATATATAGAATAAGAGAGCAATGATTGAGATTTAAACACATAAAAAATTGAAAATTGGCTCAAATTTAAATACATATACCGACGTATTTATAGTGTATACTTTACTTGTATAAATACCCTATAAAACGAGTGGTTTCGCTTTAAAAAAAATTTTACCTTCAGCTCCAGGTTTAGCCGCATGGTTGATAGAAGTGATTGGTTGATAACTTTGTGTCAGTGGACTGTAAACAAAATATTGCGTTTCTACGCTCTCCTCTCCTAAAAAAGGAATCACAAACTTCATAATAGGTATAAAGTTTAGATATTGGTATTTTTTCAGTATTTTCAAGGATTATAGGAATGGGAACATGGGCTATTAATTTAATTTTAGAATCTAACTCAAAATCTAATTCAAAATGCTACAAAAGTGCATACGAAAAAGGTCACCAACACGGAGACCCAGTTAATTGTCTAGGTTATACGCCTATACTTAATACATTTATTTTATCACTAAATAAAAACCAAAACACATAACATAAATCTACCTTGTAAAGGCACTTCCATCGTTTCGACATTAGTTTTTTCTTCAGTCTCAATCTAAATGATTATTTTTGCATCTGTGCTTCAAATTAAAACGATGTCTGTCCTTCCATCTGTCTGTCTACTGTATGAAGCTTAAGTTCTTGGTAACAGCTCTTCTCTGCAGGGAATATTGCCAAAGGTAATGCAATCATGGATCTAAGCTATTCTCTTGGGGGGTACGACACCATCGACCCCACAAAAAAAACGTTTCCGTCCACCCCTTCCCCCCTATTTTTTACATTAATTTTTGCCCATCACTTATTTAGGAATAGCAAAAATTACGCTTTTTAAAGAGTTTTAAAAATTGGATAATTCTATAGATTTTATAAAAACTTACATTATTTGCTTCATTTTTGTCTAAGGATCCCAAATCTACCAAATCAGGCCTCATACCAATATCCAAGCATCTGAACATGGAAAAAACATATCAGGGTTTTGGTCCAAAGCTGATGTATAAGAGGGTAAAATTCCGTTTAAGTGCACTTTATTATGAATGTTAAAGAAATGGGAAAAAATTAGAGTCAATACACAAAACGTTTAATTTTCAATTTTAAATAAGCCAACGAATAAGAATTATTAGCAGAACTATCGGACAAGGCGTTAAAAGTTCGAATCGTGCATTTTTCTAGTTTTTACTTACTTTTTCAGTCTGCATTGTTTGCAAGCAGTTCTTGTAGATTCAGTAATTAAACAGTGTCCCACATTATTCTTGGCCACACATGTATATTTGTTCAACAGATTTCTTCGGAAAAAAGCCCTAAATATATAATTGTATTAGTTGTAGTAGCGAAGCTTTAGACACAAAGTAATTTTGTAGGTATGTTTGTCTGTTGTCCTTTCAGTGAGAATTATTAAAAAAGGCATCTATATATATATTTGAAATGATTGGATTGTGCTTTTCAAGGAATATACCTTCTGGTGCTGTTGTGGTTTAAGGCTATTTTATAATAAGGAGGGACACCCCCCTCCTAAAAAAATTGGAACTCCTAACCTCTTTAAAGTTTTTCTGCAAATGACATTAATGATGATATTTAATCATTTTTTTAATAATTTCAAATTTTTTCATAAAAACAAAACAAAGTGAAACCTAATTTTTTATTCGATATAACTATATTAAGCATAAACCTAGTGTATTTCTCAAAAATACTCAGGTTCAATGCTGGAAGGTGCTTAAAAGCAATTGATCTCTTTCGTGCATAGTCCCATTTGTTTTAAAACCCTAACTAATAGCTATAGGTATAGTATTAACCTGCAAGAATAACAGCAGATGGCCCCGTAGTGTTGATGAGGTCTGGCCGGACTTCCACAAACCAAGCATGACCTTGTTAGCTGCAGCCGCCGAGCTAAAATCAATTAAAGATATATTTGTCTCATCGTATTATTGACAGCTTTACGATGGTATTATAATGAAAAATTATGATTAAAACCAGCTTTGTTGGCACCGAGAGGCCGAAGACCAGGGCTAACAAACCTGGTATTAATTCTTTGATTTTTAATTTAATATTTGTGGGAAAATGTCTGTAATACGATGCTATACATGAATTTTAAGTATGGCTGAGAACCGGTTCTATTCCAGGGGATAATAATCGGTTTCAAAGCCGTACTGAAAAAGATCTTCAACAAATTGACAATTTTAATTTTTAAAAACATTTTTCTTTATGTTTTTGAATATATTCTGTTGTTATTATGATTAAATTTCAAAAACCATTTAAAATGTTATTTTCCAAAATCCAACTTACAATTTCTTCAGCTTTATTTCTTTTCAAAATTTAAGTGTAGACTTTTGTTTACATATATTGTTTATTTTACCTTCGTTAATTTTAGAATCTCGTGGCATTTCGCTAGGCAACAGTGGATTTCAGATTTATAAAAATTGTCGTACAACCAAACTTGAGTTCTAGAAATAAAAAATTCAATTAAAAATGCGTCAAAAGATGAAAGTTTGTTTATAATTCATTCAAAAAAAGCTCTTGTCAAAATATTCAAAATGCTTTCAATTCCCATCAGGGGTGTATATTTTCAAATTTGACCCGGATGAAGGGGGGGGGGAGTGAAATAAAAAATATGTGGTTTGGGGGGAAAAAATGTAAAAATTAAGAGGACTGAAAGCATTTTTTCTATTTTTCTCCCCTCTTTGGTGAAAAAAAACTAAAAAATATGTGGAAGGGGGCATAATATGAATAAAATACCTAAAGAGTTCTGAAAATATTTTTCCATTTTATCCCCTTCCTTGCTGGAAAAAACTAGGAGGGGAAAAAAATTATAAAATTTGCAGCAGGGGAAAATATGAATCTTGTGCTGCGTGCAGAATATACACCCCTGCGTTAGTTTGTCTGTATGACAGGAGCTGTTGGAAAAATTTAATTTTTCTTCTAAAAGTCTGTGGTCCATGTGGGATATGAGGAAAATCGGCCAATTTTTTTTATTTTTCTCAATTTAAACTTTTCAAGATTGATATGAAATAATATGCCAATTTCTCATAACTTTGAAGCATGATAATAAATCATTTCCTGGTGAAAAGTATAAAATTGTAATGGAACTCAATATTTATTTATTATTCTATTTGAGACCACCATATTTGCAGTGTTTATTTTCTTCTCATTTTTTATATGGATGTAATGCATTTACATATCATAATCTTAGCTTCGCTGAAATGTATTTGAATTGTTACCATCCTTGTTCAATTTGACATAACAAGGAAAAGGAAAATGCACTCAGTTTTTTTTTGCTTTTTCATATCTAGATATGATAGGTAATTAGGATTTTATGTTTACAATTCATGTCATATGAACTACAGCCCAATATTACACATATGCATACATGAAAACCCCCATTTTAACACAGAAATCTAACGGGATAAGACAATGGACGACATATTTATGTATATTTCCAATAAAAATATGCAGATTGAAAATTTTAGTTGAAAAGTTTGGATAGTACAAGTACTGAGTCAACCATTGAAAATCCGGAATCCGCAAGGAATCCGCCACTTTTTTTTGACGGATTCTTTTAAGAATCCGGAATCCGAATCTGGCCCAAAAATTCGACGGATTGCCATCACTAATATTAATACTGAAATTCTAGGTTAAATTGCACCTATATTTGGAACAAAATTAACTCTTACTCCTGTTTCCTTTTTATTTAAAGGTTTGAATTGATAATGTCTACGCTCCTAGAGGCCTCTGGGGGAATCTGAGGTGTTGGGGGGATTGAAGTCATATCCTTTCTATTATTGATTTTATAAAAGAAAAGTAAAAAAATTCAGGGGTGGGGCATTTTTGTTCTGAGGCTTAATTCTCTTTGGAAGGGTGTGGTACTCTCCCCCAAATTAGTTATAAACCTTACCATGACCTTTTAGAAACAACAAAATAGGTTTATCGGTCAAATCCTTTAGTACCTCTCGACAGGCTGACATTCTGGTACTTTTATTAAAGGATATATACATCAAATATTAGATCTAATTATGATGGGAAAAGGAAATGATATTCTGATAAACAATTCTAAAGGAAAATCTCCTTAAAACCACCTTTTCTTTTTTCCCCTTCTTACCCACCCCACTTCAGTTCCATGAAAAAACAAAATATACTTCCACGATACTTTAAAAGGTTTTGTGATTTATTGTAGATTTGATTGTTAGAATTGCTACCCCTGCTAATTATAAGGTTACACATATGAATACAAATATATTCATCTACATGATGTAAATAAATCTAATTCCCTCTTTTTTCATTTTGTAGTTTAATATATATCAAATTGGGGTTGTGGGCGTTATAATGTGATTACAATATTAAAGATTTATTCTAAAGATATAAAAAGTGAAAATCGTGTAGACCATTTTAGCTTTGGAGAACTGATAAACCTTTAGAGGATTTGTTTTTCTGTGGAACATAAAGTTTCTAATTGTTTCTCAGAAATATGGACAGCACACGTTTTCTTTTCTTTCTGTGCATCTCCACAGGGAGGGAGGCCCCAAAGTTTATTACCATTTTCTCATTCGTTGGCTTAACAACTTTGGGGAATGGAATTTTGATTGGTTGGTTCATTTAGTTAAGTATCCAAACGTTGCAACTATTAGTTGTAATCTAGAGAAGAGGTAATTATGTGTATCGTCATAGGGGATGTACATCAGTTGATCGGCCAATGTCCTCTCCCTTTAGATCCCTGGCACCTCATGTTTGGAAATAAGGTTAAATAATATGATCATTAGTTATATAATGTTAAAAGGTGTAATAAACGGAAATATTGTTTACCATAGCGGCTGAACCACTAGCGTATTGGTTAATATTTGATCGGTAGTTTACAGTTCTTTTGATAGGAGAAAACTACTAGGATATTGCATAGGAATAAGATTTTTTGTTTCGTCTATTAACATTTGATCCGAATGAGCGCTCCATATTAGGGAAGCTTCACACATGCCCTGGGATAGTTTTATGCTATTTTTCTGCCCCTCTTCCCCTTCAAATGCAGAGTCCATGGATGTTAACTGTTTTACAATAACAATCCAATTAAACCAAACTAATGTTTCTTGATATGACCCTTTGTTTATTATATATAAAGATAGTTATCTATTACACTTTTTCTCTTCTCAATCTTGTTTATAAATTACCCTGGAACTTTTTGTCTGTTACAGATGTTTGTTGTCATCATTACTTATTAATTGGTCCCATAGAGAATTGTGTTCTTTGGTATCACAGGATAATTTAGGCTGTAAATATGTTTCATTGCATAATTTCAATGTTCTTTAGGCAAATGATGTCAGTGATGAGAATAGGGATATAAGGCTGTTTATTACACTGGTCCCCAAAGTTTTTTAATACTGTTTTCTCATTCGATGGCTTAACAACATTGGGGACTTTTAATTGGATTTTATTTGTTGGTTTATTAAGTTTAGTGTCAAAACGTTTTAACCACTAACTGTAATTTACAGAAGGGGTAATTTTGTGTTTCATGATGGGAGATGTACTTTAATTTATCGGTCATTGTCTTATCCCTTTAGATCCCTAAAATGATGCCAACTGTTATGCTGAACTTACTAGGACAAACTTAATTGACAATATCCTTTCTTGTTCTTGCGACCCGTGTTGTGTAACATGCTTCTCCCATTTTCTTGATTTGTAAAATAAATATAAATTAAAGAAAAACTACTGCCATGTGGTGGATAACCTTTGATTCTGCTAGCAAATTGCCTTTTTTTCATTTGTAATGACTTGGCTGTGTTTATATTTATTAGCTCTATTAGCTGATTTTAAAGACCTAATACAAAATCAGGACAGGGTCCTTGCCCTGATTCAGATTCACATTTTCAAAGATTAATGTTTTCTTTAAGTTTTAGCTATTTACAAAATTTTCACTAAATCTTTAATTAACTATTTGCACTGTTGTAAAATCAATCAGATATTTTGAAAGAAATGCAGGCATAAAACCCACATTAGAGAAAACTTTCATCCCAAATCCCAATTTAATTTTTTTTTGTGAAGTACCTTGCCACATGATAAATTTGTCTCCCCATTTATATTTAGCTGTGTTGCTTCACATACCTAATATTGTACACTGTTAGTTGTTTTCTGGAATATAGAATCACAGTACAATTCCAGGGCCAGCCTACCCTGGTGTGTTACTACAACAATTATCAAATTAAGTCACCTGGTATGAAGTATGGTTTTTGTCTCCAGTATACAATCTAATTTACTCTAAATATGTAGATCTGGATTATACAATACAAATTGATGTTTTTAACATACACTAGCGGTTGCACTCCTACAGGCTTTTTTTGGGGTGGGGGGGATGGGTCATTTTTTCTAGGGGCGTTTTCTCTTGAGAGGGGGTAAATGCCCTACCCCATAAAATTTGTAAACCTTCCCTGGACCTAAAAGAAAATTCACTGCAAAGAAAAACCATATCGGTTCAGCGGTAAGCGGGATCAAAGGTATTAGTCACCCTAACCATCTTATTAATATAAACCAGCGGCTTCGCCCATAAAGTCCTCTAGGGTCACTTAAGTCGACCCTCCAATGTCAATTTTAGTTTAGAATTTTGATAAAAGAATTAGAAAAGACAATGTCAAATGTTCTTTTTTTTCAGAGGCGATTGCTCTGAGGAGGGTTAGGGTATCCCCAAAGATTCAAGATTATTAGTTATTATAATAAAAATCTATAGAAAAAAATAGCTTTCTGTATCATATAACAAGAAACAAGTTTATCCTTACATAATATTTAATATATGATTAGCATTAATGCCTAGATATAGATATTTTGATTAGGTACCACCAGGGATGGAAAGCATATAGGGAGGGGACATTGGGCTCTAGTAGCCAAAGTTTTATAATAGTGTTCTTATTATTTGGCATAACAACTTTGGGGACTTTTAAGGAATTTTGATTGGTTATATCATTAAGTTAAGTATCCAAATTTTTCAACCATTAATTGTAATCTACAGAAGGAGTAATTTTATGTATAATCATGTGTGATGTACATCAAATTATCGGCCATTGTCTTATCCCTTTAGATCCCTGGATGGAAGGGCCGGTACATATTTTATAAATCCACATCACTTCCCCACCCCCCTCCCCAGATACTAATAGCAAGATTCACGCCAAATATCAGAGAAAGATTAATAAATCATTCTCCTATCGCTAAATTCCTGGGAATATAACAAATATTTTACAGGCCACTGAGCTTCTTTTGCTTATTAAATAACAAGATTATGATATTATCATATATAGAAGATAAAGCAAAATTAATCATTATTATAGGCAGAGTTGATCTATAGCTAGTAAGATCAAGTCTGTCTGTACGTCCGACGGTATAGGAGTTGAAATTGAAAGTCACTTACGAAAATACTAAGAAATAAATTATTGTTTCATAGCTCTGTATATATAGGGGACAGACAAAAAAGCATAAAACCACCCCGTGATTAATGTGAAGCTTCAGTATAAAGGATAACTCAATCAGTTTAGTAGTTATTGAAATCTTAAGCTTTAGCCAAAAAAAAACCTTAGTACTTCATATAATAGGATTGATGTTTAAATTTAAAATGTAACTTTATAGTTTTTAGTATTCTTCTTATGAACCTAGGTAGGTATAAATACAATGTTTTGATAACATTATTTGTCTTATAATTTTCTTTATCTTTATATGTACTTAGAATAAATTAGCCAATATAATTGTCTAGATCTGATATTTATCTATACTAAATATAACAAACCTTGCTTTAATAAAATAACTTTCTTTGTTTAAATAACACCTAGCTTGAGTTAAGGATTTAAAATAAAATGACATAAATGATACAGATAGAATACAGATACATAAATTTGACAGTTTAAGGAAAAATCATTTTGGGTAATTTACAGTTATCATATAATAAGTTTGTTTGATTTAAACTATATTTCGTTTTCTTGCGCTTTCTTAAAAAGTACCTTCGAGAACCCTATATTGAAAATTAAACGAGGATAGTTTAACTCTGCAGTGGTTGGGTATAGGAAAAAACCTTCCCCTCCCCTTAATCTCATTTTTTTCCCAAAAAAAAGTAGGAAGGGGTTATCAGTGCTTAACAGACACTTTGTGTGAAAGCACTTGTTTTCTTTCTGAACTCTTGAAATAAACCTATACCTGACTTAAGCTTAATGTGCAAAATATATTTTGAGTAAACTGGCCACAAGATTTTTAAATATTTGAATAATTCACTTCAATATCTGTCATGAGTATACCTAATAGTCCAGGGAGTTATAGCATTTTAATATAGAATATAATAGCAAAAATAATGTTTTTAAGTGCTGATAGAAAAAAAGGTTTTTCTTCTGGTGAAATATCCCTGCCAACTATTTTTCAATGTCATAAAAGATGCCTAAATATTCAATAAAAAATATTTTCATTTATTTTATTATTATAAGCAGTCTAACAGTACAGTAAACACAGTATGAGACGTTTTCAAAGTTAAAAATCAAGGTAGATTAAATAAAAGTAAACCTATTGTTGTTCTAGTAAAAGTTTTAAGCTATTTTACGGTTTCCCTCCTTGGAAAGGAGTGGACATTAGTCCTCAAAGTATTATAACAACGTTTGATATTCGTTGGCTTAACAATTTTGAGGTTTTTTATTTATTTTGGTTGGTTATTTCTGTTCTGTGTCCAAACGTTTCAACCA
>LS047117.1:3470-16484 GCA_900241095.1 Acartia tonsa
GTTATAGTGTTATGAACAGCAGTCTCGCCCACATGAAGTAATTGCCAATGGGTCTATATTTAACACCCCCACGCCCCCCCCCCTAATTTTTTTTCTCAAGTGTACACATTCCTGTCTGACAGGTCTCTGGGCTGTAGCGCTGTATCTTTGTGGTTGCTGTACAGAGAGACATATTTATCAGATCACGATAAATTTTCCAGTATTGCTTCGAAACCGAATATTATCCGGTTCTCAGCCATACTGAAAAATCATGAATAGTGTCGTATTATATCCAGTTTTCTACGATTATAAAATGTGAAATCGTAAGATTAAAACTAGTTTTTTTAGCCTGTGCCTTCAGCATCTTGGCGCTAAAAAACTAGTTTTAATCATATATTCTTTCATTTTAATATCCTCGGAAAGCTGTTTTAATATAATGCAATATATAACTATTAAAATATCAATGTAGAACTAACCAATAAAGATTGAATGAAAGATTGGTCAGTTGTTTAACAGAAAAGGAACAATCCGATCACTTTATTGGTTGAAAGTTACACATTTTGATGCAAGAGGACAGTTTTTAGTTATTGTTTCAATGTAAAAGTCACCTGTAAGTATAACCATCGCAATTTCTTAACATAAAATTTACACAGGGAAAAAAATTGTACAAAAATATCTTTCTTTCATTCGTTGGCTTAAAAACTTTGGTTACTTTATTAAATCTTCTTTGGTTTGTACAAACTTTTCACCGATAATTATAACCTAGAGTGTGAAAATGCGGGTAAAATATGGGGAATAGTAGCTTTCGCAAAATTTCATTGTTAGTAAGATTCCAGTCAAATGCGCTTATCAGGTCAAACTGTTTTTAAATATACGTTTATTTATATTATGCGTTTGGTCAACATTAACAGTTAGACTTAATAAGTGAATTTGACTGGAAGCTTGTTCATCGTAATGTCTTAAATCATAAAATCCCTACTAAAAACATATAAAAAACAGATAAAAATTTCTATTAGTAAATAATTTCGTTAAAAAGTTTCATAAAAATTAATTAAGATATTAAAATGATAAAAATACTCCCACTAAGATTTGAATTCTGATTAATTTTGAATAGTTCTTAGGAAGCATCATACTACTAAACAACTGATGAACAACAATTGTATGTATTGATTTATATGTTTGTATATCATTAGTTGCAATAATTAGTAGCACAGCAACTCTACAATTAGAATATGTACGTCCTACACACTGACGGTCACTTATACATTCGAAAATTCTTGTTCAAAAGTTTGAGATTTTCAGTGCTTTGCCTTGGTCATCACATAAGTAAAATCTTGAAAAATCAGGCTTAAGAGATTTGCTAAAAGTGGTTTCTTTATAGTATTATTATTTTTATCTGCTAATGGTAACTAGGAACTTCTTGAAGAACTTGAAAATTCATTATTAAAAAAAACATCTTAATCTCAAACTATTTTTTCTTAGGTAGGATTGGAAGAAATGAATCAAACCACCAAACTTAAATTTACTGTTTTGGAGTAATAAAAGTTATTATTTACTGCACCGTAGACAGCCTTCTTCAGATAGAAAAAAATATAATTCCAGTTTAGTTGGCCCCAAGGCCCTGGCTAACAAAACTGCTAACTATTATGATTTTATCTCATTTTTCGTAGAAAACTTTATGTAATTCAAGATTTTTAAGTATGGCCTAAAACTGGTTACAATCCAGCGAATTTCAATCGGTTTGAAAGTCATGCTGGAAATGTAATTTCTTACTGATCTGATAATGTCCTGTATAATATTTTGTGCATTGTTGTTGTTACTAAATCCATTGTTGTTTGTCACTGTCGAGTACTGTGGACGTGAATTTGACAACTGAATGTTTTAAAAATGTTTTATCCAATAATAAGAGATATTGTATTTTGGGGGGTTTCCCTTAAAGTTTCTATTCGCGCACAGAAACCACTCTTCCTCCCATTAATTTTAAAATAAATTAATAATATGTATTTGGTGTAGTCTTGTTCTATGTTTGTTTTTTACTTTGGTTCACGTAGGGTTAGGCAACACCTCTCCCCCTTAGTAGATTATTTTTTATAAAATGAAGGGAATGTTATTGTGCTCAATATACACTTTGAGGCAAGGTACAATCATTTGTAACCAATGCTGCCATTTGTTGCCTACATAATATTTGCCTACTTTATGGTAGGGCGGGAGATTTCAAAAAAAGACTGAAACCATCCTAAGACTTTCATAAAGCATACCTAAAAGTATAATCCTTTTAGCTGTATTAGTTCTGCTATATTAGGCGCATGACATTAATAGTAATAGTAGGAGGAATGCGTGGGCAATGTAAAAAGCCGCAACTCATTACCATGCATATTTAGGACTTCCAGACAAAGGTCTCACAATCAAAGGGTCGGCTATCTGTTTGGACAGAACAGGAGACATTACTTCCAAGTTCCATTAGTTATGATGGACCTGACGTTACAGTGTCTTGGAATTTGGATAGCAGTCTCGCTCATACAATAATAAAATTATTTAAATTTTAAGTCAACTCAATGGTTCTATATTAAAGAGGGTGATTAAAACAATTTCCTGATCTAGAGTGCTGGTGGTATAGGTGGAAGGAGCAGATACAGCTGGCAGGTTGCTGGACACACCAGAACCTGTAAATCAGAACTGCCGTTACAAATCAAATAAGCGAAATAATTTGAGAATCGTTCGGGGGTTCGGTTGATTTAACGGGTTGGAAAACCTTTTTTTGAGGGAGAATTTAAAAAATCACAGATTTGACTGAATTTATTTCCAAAATGATTACTGATTTGTTGAATATAAACAACAGCTAACTAATAAGGAGAAATAAGGACATCAAATTTATTTTTACAAATTTTTGTTTACCTGAAGAAAATTTCTGTGAGGTTGGGTTGTTAAAACTATTTCCACTGCTGCCACTACTTGATATATACGAGCTTTGAATTGGAGAACTAAAATATAAAAGTTTGGGTTAAGTAAGATTGAAAAAAATCCACACATAGTTAGAAATGTTAAAATAAACTCTTGAGTTACTACTTGATATATACGAGCTTTGAATTGGAGAACTAAAATATAAAAGGTTGGGTTAAGTAAGATTGAACAGAATCCAAACAGGGTTAAAATAAACTCTTCAGTTACTACTTGATATATTGAATTTTTGAATTGGAGAACTAAAATATATAATATTTGGTTAGAAAGTTTTAGATAAACACCACAGTAGAATCTTTGACTTGGGGATCTAAAATATATATTAGGTTAGGTTAATTATGATTAAAAAATCCCAACAGGGTTAGAAATGTTTAATTAAACCCTACAGTTGCTACTGGATATATACGAGCTTTGAATTGGAGAACAAAAATATAATTGGTTAGGTTTTGGTAAGATTAAAAATATCCCCACAGGGTTAAAAATGTTAAAACTTTCCCCACTGCTTTAACTTGATTTAAATGATTAAAAATAATCCCATAGGGTAGGGTTACTATTGTTCAGATTCTGCTACCTATTATAAAGAATTGATGAACTGGATAAAATAGGTAAGGTTAAATACTATATCCAAATTTCATTTAAAAAGTTAGCCCAAAATCTTTAGGGGCTACAGTTAAACTTTTTTGGGTTATACAAAGTAATAGTGTCCAAACATTTATGCCAATAATTCTAATTTTTTATTTAACTATAATACCATCGCATAATATCCTTTATTCCCTGATTACGAGATCCTTAAAATAAGCCTCCCTCCCTTTATTTGTTTGCAATTTGTTATTTGACTCTTAGCTAAGAAGATCTTAGAATTATAAATATTAAATTTTTCAAATTTAACTGATGAATGAATTTCAGTTTTGGCAGTGAAGCTTTGCTACAGTTCTTATCTGTTTGTCTGTTGCAATTATTCTGTTTGAATGTCATTCCTACAGGAACGTCCAAGGAGGGGAAGAAGTTAAATGGGTAATTTGCTCCCCTAACCCCTTATATAATAAGGGGTTTCCAAAATGTGAGTTTAAAAAAAGCCCGGACGTTCTTATAATCCTATTTCCAAAGCATGAAAAATCTCATTAGGAGTGATAATTCAAGTTTTCAAGGGGAATTTAATGTTTTTTTTTTTAAAATCGACCCTAAATTCCTCCCTCTCGAAAGGGGGAGGTAGGTTTTGCTAAAATTCCATTAAGGTGTAAGATTTAAGGCTTAAAAACAGTAGTAGAACGATAATTTTCACTAAATATGTGTACTCCTTATTGAAAAGAACTATAGACAAATTTTTTTTAAAAGTTAATATAAATTTTATCGTTCTACTACTGTTTTTAAGCCTTAAAACTCACGCCTCTACGGAATTTTAGCACAACCTACTTCCTCCTTTATAAAAACCTTAAGAACCATAAAGCAAACTAATATATTTGAGGGGCTATTTACCCCATTACTCCTCCCCCCCTACCCATTTACAAAAATTATATTTAACTTATTTTCTGTGCCACCTTGCGTTTTATGTGATCATCCTTTTAAAAAATGAATTCATATTTAATAAATGTATTTGATTTTATAAATCTTGGATTGTTATATTTCATTAAATTCAAATATTTTTAACTTATTTTTGTAATTGAAAATTTTTATATTATTGTATTGTACTTAAATTTTACTAATTCAGCTAAAATTAAGCTAAATTTGTACATATAAAAATAACTTTTTTCGACGAGATATTTCTTATTTAAAAGTACTCAACTATAAATTTGATGTCTGAGTCGTCTGTTTGTCTCTAGAGCTATGAATTAAAATAGGTTTCTATGAGAGAAGTACGATATATCTTATTAAAAACTAAGCTTTTCTATAATTAGGGTCAGTCAGTCCGTCCGTAACGCATAGCTTTTTTCGTTAATTTAGACATTTTAGAATTTTCCTATCGATTTCAAACTTTGCATGATGATTCCTGTAGTAGTTAGTTACGATTTAGAAAGTACAGCAACTTTATAATCGTTACCAGAATGTCCGTACGTCCATTTTAAACATGCTGATTTTATTACTTTAGTAACAACAATTTTTTATGTGATAAAATCATCCGGTTGATCTGATTTTTGGAATACTGATTCCTATTACAATAAGGTACAATATTTTGAGCGAAGCATCTATATAATCAAGTCATAAAATGTCAGTATGTCCTTAAACAGAATTCTGTATTTAAGAAGTTTTGCAACAAATTTACGTATAATTTTGTCTTATTTTGTATATTCAGCTCTGACACTCTACAAGAGTTAATGTTCGTCTGTCATATCGTTTCAGAGCTTCGCTTTTATGGATGTTGCTATCCTTGTTAAACATTGAACCGCTAGAGTTTCATAACGAATAGATATTTCTGTTCTTGCCTAACTCTATTACTTCGTGACATAAAGAACATATTATGAAATAGCTTTACATTTAATAAATTTACTTACAATGACGTTTAAATCCAAAGGTAGCGAAACTGCTTGGAATTATAGGCAATGTATATTGACATCCAGTGAGAGATAGGATATATAAGTTGTCTATTCATTTATTTCCCAAATTTTTGTAGTAACATTATCTTATTCGTTGGCTTAACAATTTTGGGGACTTTTATTGAATTTTGATTTGTTGGTCCAGTGAGTAGAGTGTCCAAACGTTTCAATACAAAAAGGGTAATTTGTATATCATCATTTGGGATCGACATCAATTTATCGGCCATTGTCTTATGCCTTTAGGTCTCTGATTGCAAACATTAAATTTATGGATTAAAAATATATAATTACTTAAGTAAATTGGATACCTTATTCAACATTTTAATAAAATTTAATTATCTTTTGTTATCAACAATTTTTACGAAATTTGTCTAAATGTTTAAAATATTTGGTCCAAAATATTTAATTAAATTCTTATTTTTGTTGATATTTAAACTTAATAAGATAGAGTTACGTCCTTGGAAATATTTGGAGTTGCAGCTACTAGGCAAATTATACTGGTACCCAAAGTTTTATGAAATCATTCTCCGCTTTCTTTGATTTTAAACTTTGGGAACTTTTTAAAATCATGTAAGGTTGGGTTCAAACTAGCAGTGCTCAGACTATTCAACCAATGACTTTAATTACAGAAGGGGTATCTTTGTTTATAATAATTGGGGGTTTATTTTTTAAGATTCCTGTTTTGCCTCTTTCTTTTTCTCCCTCTCATATTCCCTTTTTAAAAGCGAAGCTCTTTTAGTTAATTTAGACATGTTAGAATTGTCATATCGATAATAAACTTTGCATGATGATTCCTATTACAGTTAGGTATAATTGAGAAAGCGTAGGACTCTATAATCGTTAACAGAAAGTCTGTATATTTAAAACATGTTGATTCTTAACTTTTTTTGACAATTTTTTGTATGATATAATTATCCTTTTCATCTGAATTTTGGAATAATGATTCCTAGAACAACTAGGTACAATATTATAAGCGAGGCATCTCTATAATTAAATACTAAAAATGAAAGTGAATATATTTTGTCATTATTTTTTAATGTTATCCTTGTTATAAGAGAAGAAAATATTTTGTATTTCTTATTATAGTTGAAAATATCCTATTTAATTTGATATATAATTAAGATAAAGAGAAAATATCCTATATTAATTTTCCTAAAAATCTCTTTGTTAGTTGAAATTAATTGAAAAATATTTTGTAATATATAATATTTTTTATGTATTACATGTAGAATGTACGTGGTTATTTTGACAGTGGAAAAATTGTCGTCAATTTAGGTTTTTATTGGTCAGTTCGTTTATTTTGTAGAAGGGAAGGGGATGAAAAATCAGGTGTAATAATGGGAGGTTAACAAATGTCCAGAGCTGGATCTTTAAATCATTATAGTGGTGAGCCAGATCGGGGTGCGCCGAATTTCAGCCAATCACAGCGTGGCATTTCTTAAAATGCTGTGCTCTCATTGGTAGAAAGTTGGCTCACACTGATCTGGCGCACCACTAAAATGATTTAAAGATCCAGCTCAGGAACATGAAAATCAGGTGTAAAAAACTAAATAAACGTTCCACAAATAAAATAAGAGGTTAACAAATGTCCAGGAAAGTTCAAGGTTATTTGATAGAGGGTTCACTACTCCCCACCCCCAAATCCCTCAAAAATAATGCCCTCAGAAAAATAAAATGTATAGTCAGAGAGAGAGGGGACATATTCCTGTGAATTATATTGGTACCCAAAGTTTTATAAACACGCTCCCTCATTGGATGGCTGTAAACCTTGGTTACTTGTATAGATCATACTTGTTGATTTAAATTTTGTCCAAACTAGCAGTTTTAATCTACATATGGTAAAATTTAGTTTTTGGTAAGTAAATTGATTTATATTTCAGTGTATTATCCCTCTAATCCCTGTAAATATATATAGCAACATTATTTGATTTATTCGTTCAAATGAACGTTAACATTCTTGTTACTTAAATTGATTTAAATAAAATTTTAGAAAAAAAACTTAAACCAAAAGAACATAAAATCAATATTCTGAAATTAAATCCCCTCATTGAAAAAATAAGTAACAAGGAGGTTAATGTTCTATAGCAGCAAAGAAATGTTTTAGCAAATTTTTCAAAATATTACGTTTTTTTCTATTTTTTTGACGAATACCAAACTGCATTACTTTTGCACCACTTTTGACGTTATATTCTCTTTTTTTAGGGGTTTTCTTTCCCACTTCTCCTCTCATCTTCCTCATTTCATGACGTCACAGGAATCAAAAGTGACACAAAAGTGATGCAGTTTGGTCTTCGTCAAATTTTTTCAAGGAATTTTTTTTTCTATAAAAGGTTTAATTTTGTCTACCATGATTAGATTATCTTATTGTCTAGAGGCCTCTATTGGCACTTTAATGTTGTTTTTTTAATTCAAATATGTAATTATTGTCTATGTTGCGTTTAAGTCTCTACGTAAAAAAAAACATTTTGCGATTTTTTTGTGATTTCTCTCGGGAGGGTGGTGGTACCCTCCCCCAAAATAGTTATAAACCTTCCCGGGACCTATTAGAAGCAACCATGATAAGGAGAACCCGAACGCTTCAGCGGTTAGCGAGATCCTTCGATACAAACACACAGAGAGACATCCTGTTACTTTATTATAAGGAAGTGTGTTTAATTCACAGAAGGGGTAATTTTCTTTATCATAGTTTGATTAGCATATGCCTGTCTCCAAATATTCCTGGCAAAAGCCATACTGCAACAAACTATAAACCGAAACTGAATACATTTAGAGTAGCTTCGCAAATAAAATAAAAAATATTTAAAACTTGTTTAAATTCTTCATAAAAGTTAACTCAACCCCCTTCTTAAGATTTTAAGATGATAGGACAATTCAAAGTTCTTAATAATAGTTGTAAAGTAGAGCTTTTACAGCTTAGCTATAAATCGATTATAAAACTTTGGGTACCGGTATAGTTTACTATTGAATGTCCTCTCCCTCCCTATTCCACTTTTATGCATCTAAAGTCCTTGGTAACAATTCATTATCTTTTGTTAACTGATTTAAATTTACTGTTAGGTGTTGAAAAGAAAAAAAATAAGTAACCGCTGGTCTAATATTAGAGTAAAACACTTGAGGGAGAAAGGGTTAAATAACTGTATCTCCCCATCACAGCCATCTTGTGCAACCTTTCTATTGGGTCATTGAAAATCAACCAATGATGTCGCTTATATTAACACGGCCAAGTAACAGAAAATAATTTAGATGCAGACAAAAGAGGTCTTTGAAAAAGGAAGGGAGGTAGTTGTCTGTATTTACATCTATACTATAGATATGTTGAACCAATATGGTTCTTCTTTACGTGGAAGCTTCTATTAGGCCCAGTGAAGTTTCATATTTTTTGGGGGGAGAGGGTACTACCACCATCCAAAGTTAAATGGTCAAAGGAAAATAAATGCAAACCCTCAAGAAATTTAATAAGTACTAAAATTTTAAAAAGGAGGGTCGACTTCCCCTCCCCTCATTTACTCAAGCACCCCTAGCGGAACCTAGGGGGCGTAGCTGCTGGAAATACATATTTTATTTGACATACTTTGGTTAATTTTCCCTTGCAGTGCACCCTCTAGTTACAATATTTAATTTTAGTAGGGATGTCTCGAAATAAAAATATAGAAATAATTATATCTGAAAGAGAAGGGACTATAAATTATACTGGTCCCCAAAGTTTTATAAACACTATCCTTCATTCAATGTCTTTGCAAAACTGTAGATGTATAGATGTTGCCAATTTTTTCCTTTAAAAATTTTTATCTGGAACTTTTATTCATATTTCATATTCTTATCTCTTAAGTTCATTTTGTAAAAGAAGGCAGTTGTGCGTTGATAAGACAGTATTGTAGGCAGATTGTAGGCGGTTAAGAAGATGGTTCCAGTATGGTGAAGTACCAGTTCAAATCTAGCAATAAGCAATACAGGTTTTGAAGAAAAAAAATTAAAGAGAGGAGTAGGTTTCTGATAGAATCCGTAAAGGTGTGTGTGTAAAATGATATTATTCACTAAATATGTGTATTTCTTATTGAAAAAAAATATAGACAAAAAAATTAAAAAGTTTACATAAATTTTTATTGTTCTACCACTGTTTTTTACTTATAACACATAACCTTTACGGATTTTACCAGAAACCTACCCTCTCTTAGTCATATTTTGTTTAAGAACGTGTCCTAATTTTTGTGATTGTTTTAAATAGCTAGTTGGTGATTTTAGCTAGCAGTAGATGTAAAATGATCTATAGATTTTAGATATGCAATCGTTTTTTTGTAGACCTCTTATTTTTGAGGTAACTTAAGTTTTTTTTTTAATTAAGTTGGTTTCAAAGAACTAAAATGCATCACAAAAAAAAAAAAAATTGCCAAAAAAGTAAGATATTTAATTTGACCTTTACTTTTTAAAATTCTGTTAAGTAATTATTGAAAAAATCTATTTTTTTTAATACGGTGAATCAAAACTTTAAACTTTGGGAGCTCATAAAAAATGGGTTAAAAAATTTTAAAGGTTAGGACACGTTCTTTACCTTTTTTAAAAATATTTTCGAACTTGAGGGACACCCATATATTACAGAATATTTACTGTACAAAATCTGATTCTCTATTTGCATATCATCTAAAAATATTCATGGAAACCCTAGTGTGTAACTGTGGATGTAAAACTTGTCAGGGAGGGAGGGGACATTGGACTGTAAATTATACAATGTCTAATTCATCAAAAACTTTGGGTACTTTTGACGAATTATGTTTGGCTCGTTCCAAAATTTCAAACAATGAAATTTAATCTACATAAGAAATAATTTTGTTTATCATTAATGGGGATTTATATAAATGTATCGTCTGTTGTCTTATCCCTTAAACACCCTGGTAAAACTTGTATTCTCCAGAGGTATCTCAATCAAGTTAAGACCGAAGGAATTATCCCCAGTAACCACAAAAATTATCTACCTACGTGGGGCAGGGATCTAAGGGGATAAGGCAATGGAGAATAAATTGATGTACTATACACCCTCAATTAACACAAACAAAATTACCCCTTATGTAGAATAAAATCATTTGGTGGAAGAGTTGTACAAACAAATCCAGCTCAATCAAAAGTCCTTATTTTTTTAAGCCACCAAATAAGAGAATGTGTGTATGAAAATCGAGTCTCTAGTGTAATTTACAGTCTAATTTTCCTTTCTTCTTTGCAAAAAAGTCTATTCTATTATATTTACAATGAGGGAGGAAAACCTTATAATGGTAAGATGGTGATAAATTTGTTAACCATTGAAAATCTTGTTGAAACTCCCTCTAAACAAATTTTTACCACAAATTCCTATTTTTGTCAGCTATGGGTGAGGGTATGTTAACCTTTTAAAGAACTAGATAGAGGATAGTAAAACAAACCTAAAACATCTTGAGATTTTCATGAAAAATGGCCTAAACTTTCCCAAATGTAGTTTCCCTTAAATGGAGAATTCAATCGGTTTAGTGACTATCAAGATCTTAAAGGACAACTAAAAAAAAAACATTAAATATTTTGCAATAATAAATAAATAGATAAAAAGAAAATGAACCCTTCTATCATATCTTTTCGAAACTGAAGCTGTATAAATTGTTCTCACTGTTCCTATAAAAATAAACTCGTTATTGCTTCGCTAATTTAGCACATAATTGTCATAGTCAACTAAATTTTATGCTAATCTTAAGAAATACAATAAAGACATATTTTAACTGTCCAAAATATAATAATACAGGACATTAAAAATAAAAGACAAACACATCCAAGAAAAAAGTAAAGGATAAAGAGATTTTCTTTGGAGTATTGCCTTGGCCCCAAAATAATGACCTATTTTTCTATACTCCATTTTTTTGTAGAATATAATACAATTTTGAAGTGTAATCTATTAAGTTTAAAATTGGCATCTTAAGAATGTAAATATATGTGTATTAAACATTCTACAAACGTATACGCCCCTAGAGGCCTCTTGGGCTCCTAAGGGGAGGGGGAGTTGATTCATTCACTTAGTAGTGTGGAGGTACCCCCCCCCCCTAAAATGGTTATAAAGCTTCCCAGGACTTATAAGAAGCTACACTGTAAAGGAAAACCATAACTGTTCAGTGGTTACCGAGATCCCTCGGTACAGACATACACACAGACAGCCCTGTAACTTTATTTAAAGGATATATACCTATATATTAATCTATCTATCTATCTATTCCTTTTCCCCTGAGAATGTGTTTACCCTAAAGTCAGATAACTGGATCTATTTAGTGTTTTCAATATCCTAATATCTTATACAAACAAAGGCTAACAATCTATTTGTCTATCTTTATATCTATCCAACTATTTATACATCTACCCATCCATCCATCTATTTAACTATCTTATCTTTTAATTCATCTATATATATGTATGTAACAATTAATCTATGCTACTCTATCTATCTGTCTTTTTATCTATTCATGTATGTTTCTATTTTTCAATCTATCTATCAATCTATCCATCTATCTATTAACCATCCATATATTTATCAAGATATCTATCTATCTATCAAGATATCTATCTATCTATCAAGATATATATCTATCTATCAATATATCCATCTATCTATCAAGATATTCATCTATTCATCAATATATTTATCTATCTATCCATCTTTCTATCAATCTATCCATCTATCTATTAAGCTATCCATCTATCTATCAAGATATCCATCTATCTATTAATTTATCAATCGATTCATTTATATATCAATCTATCCATCTATCTAGTAAGCTATCCATCTATCTAGTAAGATATCCATCTATCTACCAATCTATACATTTATCAATTAATCTATCTATCTATCAATCTATGCGTCTATCTTCCAATCTATCCATCTATATATCAATCTATCCATCTATATATCAATCTATCCATCTATCTATCAATATATTTATCTATCTATCCATCTTTCTATCCATTTATCCATCTTTCTATCAATCTATCTATCTATCCACAATTTTTCCCAATTATTATCTTTCTATGCTTACCCTTTCCATATGTTGTTCTTAAGCAAATAATTGTTAGAAGCTCAGCTGCTCTATTACTAAGGAATTATTGTACGTTACTCTGTCAAAAATACTTTTATTTTGGCAATTGTGGAGTGTACAACAAATAAAGTGAGTTATAGAACTTATGTTTAGTGTTAAAAGAAATGTACCAACTAACAATTACAAAAGTTCTTGTATTAGTCTTTAGTAGCATGACCGACAGTCTGACGGCCCAAGTAAATTATAATCTGGATGCTCATTGGTGTAAAGAGTCTTCACCAAAAATTTTAGCTATGTATCTTAAATAGCAGACTTAAATTCACATTAAACCCAAGCTTTTCCATTTGTGGGGGGGGTGGGGGATAAAATTCAAAATTTAAAATTTTGAGGGTGCCGACGGAACCCCCAAATCATTTGGTAGGGGGGGGGGGGTTAATGTTTATTTATAAAGGGGGGGGGGGTTTAGGGTTTTAAAAAAGGCCTCCGCCAGCCCAAAATTAATTTGG
>LS047119.1:4748-19041 GCA_900241095.1 Acartia tonsa
CGTACCTAACTACTACAGGAATCACCATGCAAAGTTTGAAATCGATAGGACAATTCTAACATGCCTAAATTAACGACAAAAGCTATCCGTTACAGACGTACGGACGGACGGACCGACCGATCTAATTATAGAAAAGCTTCGCTTTTAAAAAGGTGATTAGATTATATAGGACGCATTTAAAGACTTACATATGGGACTTAATTTACAGTAGCGAAGATACTCTTTCATTACGACTAATTACTTTTCCGTCGATCTATTACAATATGGAGATAATGTTAACTGACAAAATACGATTCTGCTGACCGATGAGCAACTATTCTATAATTCAATTGGTCTGTCGGTCTTTAGATATTTACTTTAGCCAATGTACATCTACTCTATAACTTACTTATACTTTTATTTCTGTATTCATTTCTTCAATAATCAATTTTTTCACTAATAATTTTTTTTACCTTTCCACATTTTCAGTGTTGATTTTTATGGTGCATGTTACGCCTGACTTAAAATAACTTTGATGCACTTATCCTTAGAAATGGCCTGAAACCTGTCTAGCTTTAAAATAAATCTAAAAAGCTGTTGTAGCTATCAAGTCAAATAATGAGACCATAGACGACGAAATACTTTATTATACAGGATATATATTCTTGTATTTTAAAGATTTAATGAGCTTATAAGTATACCAGATGTTATTTTTAAAATCGGCACTTCATAAGATTTTTGTCAAATCAATGATATGATCAATTGACTTCTTGGATTATTCTTATCATGGAGGGGACATTATAATATGATGGAAAAAATCAAATCGCATTTTATAGTTGTTATTGATCAAGAAAAATTGGATAGTTTTGTTGATAATGAGTACAGAAATAGCATGCATATAACTGAGGTGGATTCTTAAAAAACTTTTGCCTCACTAAAGATTCTTTGCCTCACTAAAATTAGTAAGGCTCGCTGAAAATTTAGAGGGGATTAGTTTTGCCTCACTAATAACTATTTTAGTGAGGCAGAGACAAAAAAAAAGTTTTTTTTTAAGAATTCACCTCTGCTTTTTAATAGGGACAAGAAATTTTAATTATTCATTTGATTTTCTAACCTCAACCCTTTACAATAATGTATTGTAAATAAATTTTAAAATATGATAACTCTAAGCAATATATCTTTTAGAATTTTAAATTCCGTCAACGAAAAAGGTTGATATATTATAATATAATGTAAATTTCCAAAACTCTGTGACGTACTTACTGAAAGACGCTAATTATAGAGTACCTGCATTACTATAAATATATTTTCTTCAGGTGTAAAATATCTGCAATACCAAACTTTTGATTTTTAATAATGCTTATCATTATCCGTTTATCATAGCCAAGCATATCATGGTTTCTATCTTAGATATTAAGCTATATAAGTTGGAAAGAATTTTAATGTAAATAATAGATTTGAAATCTGCATAAAATGTTAGGGATTTTTTTTATAAAATTTGTTTTTGTATAATTCTTTATCTAAAAGCGCAAATACAATTTAAGTTAATTAATTTTGACATCTGTGATTGGTGGGTTGAAAACAATCTGCGCTCTGATTGGAGAAGCTTAAGTTTCGTACATCATTCAACCAATTAGAGCTCAGGTAGTTTCCAATCCACCTATCCTATTGGTCAAAATTAATTAACTTAAATTGTATTTGCGCTTTTAAATAAAGAATTATACAAAAACGATATCTTATGCAGATTTTAAATCTATTATATACATTAACATTCTTTCCAACTTATATAGCTTATTAGATATGCTACATTTTTTTTTAATACCTGTCATTGACTGTTGTAACTAACTGTTAGTACAACTATGATTTTTACGACTTTTATCAAAGATAAACAGTTGAATTTTCGTGTGGATGTTTTGCTAAAAAGTATCTTTTATAGTACTCAAACTGTCTGCTGCTCCGCATGTATTCCTCTCGCGGAAAATATCTACTTCAGAGAAATCGAATTTCTAAGTGTAATTTCTCATATGCTAAAAAAGATATGTGTCTGATTTTTTGTTGTGATAATTGATTCGAACAATGATAATCTACTCTTTCTTTTTTATTCTTTTAAATGTAAAAAAATACATTTTTTAATGAATTGATCATCAGTATGAAGCAGCTTATAGTATCTCAAACAGTGTATAAAGCCGAATGACGTCATATTAGAAGGTAATACGAAGGCATAGTTCTTCCAAACGATGGAGCATTCTTCCACTTTTTTTGGAGAAACTATAAGCTGCTTCCAATATATATGTTTACTGATGGACGTAATTGCCTTTTTTAAAAAAAATTTAAGAAACTAATTATGCATGAGAAAACAAATAGTCATAAAATTGGGAGCGAGCCTTTGAGTCTACACTCAATAATTTGACCCTATAATAATGTTTACATATATGTATGTCTATGTTATATAATAACCTCATAAATAATGTGCTGCGTCAAGATATACAAATATTATTACAACAAGTTAGTTGGATTAAGTCTGATATACAAAGAAATATTGCTTATGGCAAAACAGATTACTGACAGCGATCGTAAGGGATAAGACATTTTATGATACATTGATGTACATCCCCATTGATGATAAACAATATTTCCGTTCCCCTTTCAGAATATTATGGTCAGTTTAGGTTAGGTTATATTGTGTGATGTGTAGCCCCGTATGGTTAGGGCACAGAAGGTATAGGCCCCGCAGATGTTAATCAGAGGGAAAACAAACATTCATCACCCCCCGCCCCCCCCCCCTCTGTGTTAACATTTTTTTAAAAAGATAAAGAGGAGTTTCTGTGATTTACTGGCACTTTGTGCGAAAGCACCCAAAAATCTCACTTCATACATCCGACTAGATCCAAAATATTATGTCATGAGATGGGGACTTTAAGGGGGGCGGTACCTTTACCCGCTCAGACATAGTTCCAGTAGTATTTCCTGGACTGACCGGAGACAGCTAGGGATACAACTAGCATGTATAATGGGCGGTCAACCCCGCCTTTTTTATTGAAAGGGACAGTCCAGTATTGAATAATCATTAAAGAAATTTTGGATAAAAATAATTCACCCAAATAGGAAAAAAATAATATGAAGAAATACTATTTTACCTCAAAAATTTATGTTAAAAAAATTCACCGAATTTTTTTTTTGAATGTAAAAAATTAAGAAAGACTTTTTTGCTTGAAAGTATAAATTTATAAAAAAAAGGAAATATACCAAATTTTGGACTTTACTTTTATCTCATCCCACACCCCTCAATAACAACCTACCTAAACCCCAAACTAACCCCTCTCAACTCCCCCCCCCCTAACTTCTCCGGTCAATTCATTTTTACATAGTTTGACCCGATACATCATTCACTAAATTTTTTAAAAGGACTTTCCAATCTTAAATTTCTGACTATTTAATTATTATTTATTGAAAAGAACAAAAAAATAGCTAATTTGGCGTTACTTCCTTGTTTGTTTACGAATTTTAAATATATTAATTGGATTTAGAATTTAGAATTTAGTTTAAACCAACCAATCAAGATTTTATCAAAGTCCCCAAAGTTTTCAAGCTAAGGAATGATGGAACGTTTTTATAAAATTTTGAGTTACCAGCATGATTTACAGTTCAATTTCCGCTCCCTCTTTGGTCTCAAGCATTATATTTGTTTATGGAAAAAAATCTTAATAGGACAGTCCTTCGACCTAAAGACAGGTCAAACATAAAATTTTGTGGGAGTAGGACTTAAAGTAATTATCGATCAAATACCAAAATATCTGAAGACCTTATTTACTTTCCGCGCGAGATATCATTATAGGAGGAAAGCGCAGCTACTGCTCTATAACTAGCGGCGGTCCGTCCGTTTGGACGTGTCTGTAAAATGAGGAAGATTTATTCAGCTTACATGTTTATTAAATATCTGAATTTTTATGTAGATTCTCCCAACAAAAATTAATATTTAAGCAGTATAAATAAATTGAATATTATGGTACATTGTATATCCTAAGTGGTTTTTGTATGTCAAAAAGTTAAAAACCACAAAGAGCATATTCAACAAATATATGAAGCTTCACTAAAAATCATAACCCAATCAGACCAATCATTTCCGATATTTTTCAACTTATAAACTATATAAAATATTTATAAACCTTCCCAGAATATATTAGAAGAACCATATCGGTTGGGCGGTCAGTGAGATCCTTTGGCATAAACACACAGACATACATTCTGTTACTTTTATAAAAGGATTGTTATTGCTGCGCTACTTGTAGATACAATTTATAATTATCCTTGTTAAAATTGAAAATTCTTTGAACATCATAATCTTGTGAGAAATGGGCGGGCCTGGAATTTTGTGAAAACAATTAACAAACAAAAAGAATAATCATTACTAACACAAAAAGTGTTAGTTTTTTAATTGTGGAAATGAATTCTATAGATTGTTTGTTATATTTGTATGTTTTGTTTATGTAATATTAAGCTTATATGTTTTTGATAATGATTTTGTATTAGGTAACTCCTCCCATATTTTTTAGGTTTAGGAAATGTGTATGTAAGGTTAATATTAAGCTTTTGCAAAGTACATACTTTATTTAAATTCATAAAAAATTTATAAATATATATAGTTTTAAGATTACCTAATTATTGACTTTTTGAAAAGCGAAGTTTTTCTTTAATTATTGTCGGTCCGTTAGGATGTAACTGATAGCTCTAATCGGTTATTTATAATTATTAAAATTGTTTACAATTTCAAACTTTGTATAATGATTCCTGTAACAGTTAGGTATGACAAAGAAAGCATAGCAGCAACTCTATAATCTTTACCAGAAAGAAATTTTTTGAATGATAATATTATCCTATTTATCTGATTTTTAGAATAATGATTTCTAGGACAACAAGCAAAAAATCTCTATAATCAAGTCATAAAGTATGTCCTTAAATAGTCTCCTGTAAGAAATTCACACTTCCCATTCCGCTTTTTTTACAGATGGACGAACGAACATTTAAAATTATGCAGTTAGTTTACCTACTAAACGTATTATTACTTACCTAACCTAAGTAAATATACCTTGATAAAATAATAAGTAAAAACCCTATAAATTTACTTTTATTTCAAACATAAAATTAGCATAAATTTGGATCAAATATAAACTGCTTGTTTTTTGATAATTATGAAATTCAATATTTAATTTCAAATCTACTTTCTAAGTAACGCAGTTAACAAAATTTATATGCAAAATGATCATACATAATTATACAAAAAGAGAAAAATGCTTTAAAGTCAATTAATGTTAATTTTTTGATTCATTGACTTACGGAAAACCGTAGTTATAGAGTATCTGTGTAATAAAGACAAGAATGACAACATCATATGAACGAAAATCATATCATTTTTTTTAAAATATAAATATTATTAAGTAAAATCCTTTTATGTATCTATTGGTCAATTTTAACATTTAAAATATTTTGCAGAAAAAAAAACAATACACAAGGTCTCAAATATGATTCCATGTTTTCATAAAAATGATTACACAGAATCATGGGTTAATTCCTTGCCTTTTTTAGTCTGAGGTAAATTAATGTACTTAACATACAAGCAAGATTTAAAAATGCCTATGTTTTTAAGTCAACGAATAAGAGAAGGTGTTTATTATAAACATATCTTAAATGGACCTACGGATTTTCCGGCAATGATTATAGAGTTTCGTCGCTTTCTAAATCCTTCCTAACTGTTCCATAGATCATACTGCTATGTTTGAAATCAATAAGGCTGTTCTAACATGCCCAAATTTGCTATGAGAGCTATTCGCTACGGATGTATGGATGTATGTTTTAAAAGATGTTATAAAACACACATGCAATTAAAAAAAAAACAACACAGTTGGTACATCTGTCCAAAACACCTTTTTTAAATAAAAAGACCTTTCCTTTAAATTCTATCATCTGTACTAATTTTAATTAAATTCCTTTTTTATTAAAATGAATCAATTAAGATATTAAAACAAACACCACACATGCATAAAATAATCATAATCTTAATTACATCTGTTTAATTAGGAGTCAAGACTAACAGATGCAAAAAGGATGACAAAAGTCATAAGAATATTTAACACACAAACATGAATAAATATATTAGTGCCTTTTCATATGATATTAGAGATAAAATGTAAGTTAGAACTACTGATAAAAGTTTAATTCAAATGTGCCACAAAATTACTCAAATACAGGATATTACTTAATGTATATTTTAAGGCTTTATTATGGAGGTGCATCGACTATAACATTGTGTCTTTCGTCCTAGGTTAAATTATTGTAAAATTAAGCTTCAGCCAATAGGAGTAATTCTTACATGACAAAATAGCGACAAAAATCAATACATTTATGTAAAGAACAATTATCGGCGTTACAAATAAATATTCTTATTGTAGATTATAGCAACATACTTAGGTTGATATAAAGACAACATGAAACTTTGACATTATCCTACTCATATTTTTCTTATTTTGTGAAAAAGTGGTGTTTATGGGTGCTACCATATGTGTCTATTTATAAACCCCCTGTAGAGAACAATAGTCTCTTGCGGGCTTCAAAATCAAATTCCCGCTACTCGCTCATGGTTCACCAATGGGGGATCTAAAGAGATAATACAATGGACGATAAATTGATGTACATTCCGAATGATAATAAACAAAATTACAACTTCTGCAGATCAAAATAAAAGCTTTAACACTGTAGGTTTGAACAAATTATTTAAGATTTAGTAAAGTTTTTGAACCAACAAACAAAAAAACGCTTAGACATAAATAAACTACAACACGTTCTCTAATTAGTTGGCTAAAAAATGTGGATACTTCGGTTGATTAGTTGGTTTTTACTAGCATTTTGAAATATTTCAATTAATTCTTTTGATATTCAAAAGGGGTAATTTTGTTTATCATCATTGGGGATATGTAATGATATATCTTCCATTTTATTATCTCTTAAGATTCTTGAGAAAAATTTGGGTACCAGTATAATTTCCAGTCCAATGTTCCCTCCCCCCTCCCGGCATTCCTACCCATCCACCTACCATAAGGTGTCAGTAACTAGCAGTAGGTGTGAAAATAAAAGGTGGTAGCAAATATGTAATTAACAACAAAAATCTACCAAAATTTAAATCGGTTCCCTATCTAGTTTTTTAACACTATAACACTGCAGTTTCACCTTATGATTTCCTATTATTGTGCTGTGACACTAAAGGTTTTAAAACCCGCCCTAATTAACATTATTTCTTTAATATAAACATTGCTTGAAAAACAGGTGATCTTATGTAGTTTTTTTAAAGGTGTCGAAAATGGAAATATTTGCAACAAATATAATGGGAGTAATTACAAAGCTGCATGATATGATATTATTTATTAGCAGTAAATTACAGATTATTTTTACATATGATATAATACATTCTAAATTACATTAATTTCGTATATTTATTTACATTCACAAAATTAGGGTAACTGTACTACAGGGCCTTTAAAGTCAATCTTGGTTGTTTTGTCTGAATCTTCAGATTTCAATAACAACTGAACTGATTTAGTTCTTCTTATTCGGGAAGTTTTACATAGGTTCTGGGCTGGTTTTAAGCTCTTTAATTTATAGATTTGAGCCTAGGGATGATCTTAGGCTACTTTTCTGCCTCCTTCTTACCACTTTGAATGCTATCTTATTCAATGACCTATGTTTTGACATACTTTATATATAGATAAGAATCACCTTCAATGATTAAAAGAATGGTGTTAAAATGTTTATAAAGGGTTATGAAGTCCCATTAGATCAAAAGCCCTTCGATGCTAACGGATAAAATTATTGAAAATAGTTTTCTTTTTATTATACAATACATATTTAATTGAGCAAAACGCTAATAATCAAATTAAAGGCTATCTGATCATAAAAAAATATTTATCTAAGGGACTTGAAAACAAAATAAGATTTCCAGATAAAACAAATTATCAGGTCAATCCCAAGCTTCCATCCATAATAATTTAAGGCAATTTTTTTTATATTAAATCCATTACTTTAAAGATAAATATCAATGAACATATTTAGACTTCAAGTAAAGGTTTCCTAATATTAATATTTTTATGTCTTATTGAATGCTAGCCCATTCTAACATTCTACGCCCACCATTCAAAGTTTCATTAAGAAAATTAATGAACTGAAAAAATTTCTTATTTTATCAGGCGATGTCTTCTTTGAATTTAATTTTTTTCTTTCTGTAGCGAAGCTACTAATTAATATATTATGTATGTATGTCCGTACATCTGTCAGAAAAAAGGGTTACGAGCAGGGATATAAAGGGATATGACAATGTCCGATAAATTGATTTACATAATGATGAGAAAATTAGCCTTTTGTAGATTACAATTAGTGGTTGCAATGTTTTGACACTTAACTTAATGAACCAACCAATTAAAATAAATCAAACTCCCCAAAGTGTCAAGCTAACGAAAAAGAACTTTATCATAAAAAAACTTTGGAGACTAGTGTAATAAACAGCCCAATGTCCCCTCCCTCCCTAGTTATGAGAGAAATATCATTTGTACGACCATCGTTTTTTTGTGAAGTTTCCCTTGACCAGTGTCTCAGCTTCTTTTAAAGACAGATGTCTCCAATTCTACTGAAGATTCCCTCTGATAAGAAATTAATTTATATCCAGTTTTAGTCTGTCGGAGTAGTCTGTAATTTTATATACATATACATATCAGAAATAAGAAAGAGCATAAGTCCCAAAACTTAAATAAATAATAAAATAGCCTAAAACCAACCAGAATAGAAATAATTTGAAGATTCACTAAAATAAAGAACTCAATTGGTTCAGCAGATATTGAATTAAAAAGCTTTATACAAAAAATTATCATTTTTTATAATAGGATATGAGCTTCGCTACTTTTGTATGTTGTCACCTTTGTTTTTTAATAGATGAACATAAAGTGTTTATTTTTATTTCAATTAATTCATTTTATCAAAGGAATCTAATTAATAATAAATCCAGATGATTTTAATTCAAAGCATATTTGACCATTTTATTAAACGTATGCTCAACAGATGTATTAAAAGCATATAAAGAATTTTTTATGCATGTGGTTTTTTCTAATTATCAAAATAACATAAATATTTTTTTTTGATTTCAAACGTTGCATGATTATTCTTAAAACAGCTAGGGACGATTTCGGAAGCGTAGCAACACTTTAATCGTTACCAGAAGGTGCGTACGTCCATTAGAAACATACAGCTTTTTAACATTTTGAACAACAGTTTCTTATGTTATATAAGTATTCTATTTATCTGATTTTTGTAATACTGATTCCTATTACAACAAGGTACAATGATATGAGCAAAGCATCTGTGTAACCAAGTCCTAAACATGTACGTATGTATCAGAGCTTCGCTTTAATGGATGTTATCATCACTGTTAATACATTTTTTCGCCAAATCTTATAACATTTTAGTGAAGCTTCTTTTAGGTCTAGAAAAGGGTCCACCAACATTCCCAAGAGAAATTACCTCTAGAACAAAAATGACCACATATAAATGTTTTATGTTTTTATTTAAAATTAGAATTTTAAAGAGGATGAATTTTTAAAAAGATGTAGGATGTCTATCACTCCCCCCAGAAAAAAATAACAGTTCCCCCCCCCCCTTGCGGTTATTTTTCTTTTTTAGAGACTTTATAAGAAACAATCATTACTAGTTTTATAAATTATGATATTTTTGCTAGTAAATAATAAATACATATCAATTATGGTGTGAACCAATTTCCACATAATATCAAATTTTCATGTTGATCTAAATTTAAATGAAAATAATAATTAACCAACAGATCTATAGATATAGTATAGATGTATATACAGACAACTACCTCCTTTCCTTTTTCAAAGACCTCTTTCATATGATTCTAAATTATTTTCTGCTACTTAGCTGTGTTAATATATAAGCGACACCATTGGTTGATAATCAATGACCCAATAGAAAGGTTGCACAAGACGTTTGCGATGGTGGATATAGTTATTTAACCCTTTATTCATTTAGTGTTTTGCTTTAATAATTAACCTTTATATACGGGATACACCATAAGGTATTATCTTCTTAGCAGTGTTGCGGATCCGCATTGATTGTATGCGGATCCGAATCCTCCAAATTTTGTCAGTGCGGATCCGGATCCTTGACATTAAAAATTAAATTACCAAATTTTTCAAAAAATATTTATTCTTTAATCTCGAAGTCAAAAATACTTTTAATTTTAAAGTCTGAACCTAAACCTTAAAGATTGGCTCTCATCATGAGAATGTCTTTGTAAGTGACTATTTTATATAAATTTAGGTAGATTTTTCCATAAATGTATACCCCAGGATCCGGATCCGCAAATAAATGCGGATCCTTCCGGATCCGGATCCACAACACTGGGGTGGAGATATAAAACTTTAAATAATCTACAACCCTTACTTCATCACAATAGGCAAAATATGATTATTGGGGGAAAGAATTATTTATCGTTTATTGTCCTTTCCAAACACATTTTTAATCTTATGAGGTCTTTCATTAATAAATTGCGTAAAGAAAGCTAGAATATTTTTTGTAAATGTTCACATTTTTCAACAGTTCAAAATATTAGTAGCTTTTATACCTTGCATTTTTTATTATTTGAAAGCTATCAAAGCACAATAATCCTTAAAAAATCTATATTGAAGTTTTAAAGTATTTAATACAACCAAAATATGGGTTTAATTACGAAAATATAAACATTAATAAAATGAGTTTCTATTAACAAACAAACTCAAGTTCACCATAATAAATATTGCTTCATGTTCACCGAATAATTTTAACACTAAAGTCAGCGGTCAACTGACAAATCATTGTTTGTAAGTAGTAGATTGTAGTTGAAGATAAAGGGGGGTGGATTTATGTTATAAAGGGGGAAGGTTTATTTTAAATTTACCTGTTGGTTTGAAGAAGGGGATGGGAAGGTGTTTTACTAAATACGCTTATACGTTTATATGCTAAATATGATTCTTATGCCAATATTATTTTAACCGCAAAACACAAATCAAAAAGAAAGTAAACGAAATTATGATTTTTTCTTATGTGATGATAAATTCGCGATATTAATAGCTTTTTTTTTATAAATCTGCTATTGTGATGGGACACCTAATCTTCTTAGCTCATCTTTAACTTGAAAATCCCGCCCTTAAAATTAGTACAATACAACATTTGCTTAATTTACACTCCTCTATTTTACACCTGATTTTCAATTCTTATGCTTGGCTGGGAGGGACAAGACATTGGTGGTTAAATTATTCAACGCACAGTTCTTCCCTCAATATCTTAGCATATATAAAAGACAGAATGTATCTATATTGTCCTATCCTCCGATCTTTGTAAGCATGTACCAGGGAGGAAAGGACTGTAAATTATACTGGTACCCAACGTTTTGTTAACAGGATGTCTCATTCATTGGATTAAAAGCTTTGGATACTTGATTGGTTGGTTCAGATAGCAGAGTCAGAGTCAAAAAATAATGTAAATCTACAGCTGTAGTAATTTTGTTAACATTAAGGGGGATGTACATTATGCAACATCAATAATACATAGACCCAATTTACTGGAACCTAGTAAAAGTGTCTGACTCTGATTATGACTTTAAAAAAACTAGCCAATAAGAGGCCACTATAAATTTTACCGGTCCATTACAGTGTATACTGGCCTCTCATTGGCAATTTTTTTTTACGTCATAATCAGAGTCAGACACTTTTACTAGGTTTCATTTACTGCCATTTAAACAAAACTTTGACATGAAATAATATTACTGTGTTTCTTTTTTAGGTGGCTCTATGAGTACGTGGAGTGTTTTGGCTCTACTTCTATCCATTTTCAACATTGTTGATATTTTAGGTAAAAAATCATCATAAATATTTATAATAGTTAAGTTTTTCATCATTTATAACACGTCAAGATAGTAATATAAAAATTATATACTGTTTTTAAGCAATTTTGTAACAAATGTATATACAAATTTGTTGCTCTGTCATTAAGTTCTGTTATCGTCTGCAAGTGTTAATGTTTGTTTCTCCTACCATATGATTTTAGTGCTTCGGTTTTTTGGATTTTGTCATCCTTGTTTTTGGACATTTCAAACATCCTTTTTAATAAGAACTAAAGTTTTCATTTTAACACAGGGGCTGTGATTCAGCCAATTAATTCCATTTAAATTGCCGAAAATTAAATATTTTGTTGGCGTAGAATTGGTGTAAAACTTGTAGTCGTTGTAGCTGAAGGGAAGTGGGTAAGAAGGGTGAGGAATGGGGGAAGATTGTTGTGGGGAAATTTTCACTTAGAATTGTTTGTCTGAATCTCACTCCCTGATTTTAACGTGTTTTTGCTTTTCTGGGAAGCTTTTTACTCTTGATGAACTGTTTCAGTATCCAACGCCAACAACAATAACAATAGAAACAATATCAACGATAATTCTGACAATGTTAATCTGAATAACAATGCTGAAAGCAACGTTAATCCTGGACAAGCCTCAGCTAATCAGGTACATTTTAGCAGGGCTCGACACCCGCGTTCAAGCCTGAAATTAAAACCCATTGGATGCTTGACAAAAGAGAGATTGCCATATCTGGGTCATTTTTAGACTTCCAGCTGTTTTTTTTATATCACTTAAGGTTGATTTCCCTGAGCTTTCACGTGGTAGACATGCGAATGCCGATCCTTGATTTTAGGCTCACCGCTAGGTTAGTCTTAGGTAGTTAAGTCAAATGATTGATAACAAGGATGGAATATAGTCCCTTTCGTGGTAACGCACCGTAAGGGGCGATTCTTCATATTTTTACAGTATCTTTTCTTTTATTTCTAGCCCCTGTGGGACCAATTGCCTAATGCTTTGGGGCAATCACCTAACCTAACCTATGTAAAGCCATTTTAAAAATACAACGAATCGCCCCTCAAAATTATGTTTCTCACAACGTAAGATATAGAGTAGCTTCGTTGCTATTTTTTCATTTCTAGGTTATGATGACGCCACCTGGAGTAGGGAGGAGAAAAAGAGCAATTTCACAAAAACAGGTTTTGAAATAATATTCACATCACAAAACCAGTTCCAATACCAATAGATAATGGCTGTCTATTGAAAATCAGGGATCTAAGGAATAAGACAATGGCCAAGAAATTGATGTACATCCCCAATGATGACACACAAAATTACCATTAAAATTAGTGGTTTAAACACTCAACTAAATAAACCAACCGATCAAAATTTAGTTAAAGTCCCCAAAGTTGTTAAGCCAACGAATAAGAAAACGTTTTTGTAAAACTTCGGGTGTGATAAACAGCCCATTGTCCCCTAATCTCGCTGGTAAAAATACTAACCTTCCTTGAAACTACTGTAACTACTCATTCTCCAAGCCGTACACGAAATCTTAACTGACATAAACATTCATATACATACAAACAAAGATTTACCTTACTATGATGTGATTTTAACGCAAATAATTAATGTGTGTGACAAAAACTGCGGACCTTTTTAAAATTAAAATTGCACAGCGTGTGTTAGAAGTAGAAAAATCCTATGCATATTGTTAGGACCGATATTAGCTCTAGTTTTTGCAAATACAAGCACTATTTTTGTGCTATTTGTTGTTTATGAGCTACATTGAAAAATGTAAGAAAGGTTGAAAAGTTTTAAGTAAGTTGGAACATGATTATATAATTTGAAAAAAAAATTTGTTTTATTTTTCATAACATTGTTTACTATTAACACAAGCCGCGCAATTTGAATTTTAAACAGGTCAGCAATCTTTTTTGTTAACCTTTTTTTTCTTCCAGGATTTGCCAGTGTACCTGGAGGCGGGATTATCTGGAAATAATTTGAGTCTGACAATATTTAGCCACCAGGATTCTCAGTTTGTCAATATTACTTCCAGTTCTTTTGAAATTCCAAGGTGATTTAAAATTAATAACAAATTTAATTACTAGCGGCTACCACCCTAGAGGCCTCTAGTGGCACTTTAAATGTATTTTTGCAATATCTTAAAATGTTGCGTAAGAGTCTCTATCAAGTTTCTACGATACTTTGCAATGTTACGTAGGAGTCTCTATTCGAGAAAAAATCGATTTATTGTAATTTCTCTTGGGAGTCAGGAATACTTGGGAGGGTGGTGGTATCTTCCCCAAAAATAGTTATAAACCTTCCCGGGACCTATGAGAAGCTACCCTGTTAAGGAGAGCCCGATCGGTTCAGCGGTTAGCAAGATCCTTCGGTACA
>LS047121.1:4065-14661 GCA_900241095.1 Acartia tonsa
AGACAAAAGTGGAATCTTATATTTCAAAAATCGTATCGGCGTTGAAGATATCTTCACCAAGAGAGGGGAAAGTGGAAGGGTAGATTACAGTTTTAGAGGGTCCAAACCATAATCATAGATTATATTTCTGCTTCTATAAAAATGGATTCAACTCCCTAACTGTCTTATGCTTTTTAATAATCACACTTTTTCTGATTCTTTTTATACCTCATTTCTCCTATCTATTTGTTAATTTATAATCTTTTGAGGAAATGGATTTTTCAACATTATCCCTGCAGATTTGTTCGCTCCAGCAACTACACAACGTCCGTTTGTAGCCAGGTATACAATTTCACTTGCATAATCTACAGTTATCTTAATTTTGTCATATCAAGACCTAACCTTGTTTAATATTATGTTTATAGAATTAAATGGTTTGGTTTGAGAGCTAATGGGTTATGTTCAGAGGTGTGCACACCTTCAAGTGTCCACACCCCACCACCCTTGACAAGTGTCTTGATTTTATTGTTCTCTAATAAATTGAATCTTGAATACATTTGTAGTAATGTATCGCACTGTACATTTATATTCGTAGAATACTGGATAAAATATGATGATATGCAAGATTTTCCTGTATTGTTAAGAACCAGTTCTAATCCACTGGATATTAATCGGTTTCTAATCCATACTGGAAACACTTTCTCTATTTTTAGACCTTTTGAAGCTCCACCTGCTAACAGACCGACCCTGGCACCTGCCTTTAGAAACAGACAGGAAACAATTTTTAATCATTTTTTAACAAATTATTTTTAAAATAAAATTTTACGACCTACTGGTCCTTTGGGGATCTTAAACTATTTCCTAAGGGGTTGAGACACCTCTAACCCCCCAAAAATTAAAAAATATCCCCTCTTCCCCAAAAAAAATTGCTGAAACGATTTGGCTCTACTCTTCAGGGAATATACTTACTGGTCCTATATGGCGAATCCCCTAGAGGCTTGGGTCGAAGCTGCTAGTTTCTTTTAAAAAGTAACAAAGCTTGCATCAATAATTAAAAGCTTTTATCATTAATTTAGGGATATAGGTATCAAAATCAAAATTTTCAGGATGATTCTTTTGACATTAAAGCATTATCAGCAAGTCTTTGTGTACATTTTGATTATGGTATATTTTTTAAAATGATGTCATTCCATTTAATAGTTCTATAAACTTGATTTTTAGAATGGTTAGTCCTATGAAGATTTGGCACCTTTGGATGATCGAAACTTGTTCTAATATAACAATCGTACGTTTTACCGCCAAGATTTAATTTTAAAAAGAACCCTCACTCTAAGTTTGTAAATGTTCGTTTGTACGTTTGATTGATTGAGCTTCGCTTTTGTTGATGTTGTCATCCTTGTTTTATAATATGAGCAAGAGTTTTTATAATCTAATCTGTATACAAACCCTTTGATTAATACGATCTACAGTTATGGATTTGTAACAGATTTAGTTTTTTAATAACATTTTGTTATACATAGAATTAACTCCTTTAGTTCTCCATCTTAAGAAACTTTACATAAGTCACGGGAGTGTTTTAGACTATTCCTTTACACTCTAAATTATTTTTTTGGTTTGTATGACCCACCCTTCACGTTTGACTATGAAGCTTCTATTGTTGTTTGATCAAACAGAAGTTTAATTTTTGGAAACTTGTTGCTTAATCAAAAATGTTATGCTTAAGATTTTAATATGTTTCAATTCATTATTAGTTATGCCACTACCACAAAGTCAAAATTGTTCTGACTGCTTACAGGCTCCTGTGGTCCAATCGACTCCATCACAATATTCAACTGTTAACAACATTGATGAAACACCTATCTTAAGGTAAACATAATCCCAAACAAGGGCAATATTATCCATGAGTAGCACATGTTAGCCATATTAAAATAATCTGTAAAGCAAAGAAAATAGAAAACTTTGTATTACATTAAGTAAATGGAAATAGTTACGTATAAATCATTTTAAACATAAAGAGAACCATATTTAGATTTTTAAGTGCATTGTGTGAGATTCTATGCAATTTAATCGGTGCCTATTTCATTCTACTGCTATTTAAATTTACAGTTTAAATTCTAATTTAGAATAACATTTGGACAGATGGACATTCCGATTATAGAGTGGCTATATTATATTATTGTCTTGCATACATTTATATCTAATTTTTAAGGTATGTGAATGAGCAAAACAATGATGGTAGCTACACTTATGGTTTTGAGGTAAAATTTTAACTTTTTAAAAGTTCAATTAATCTACAGTTCATTTAATTGGTCAATATTTGAATTGATTAGTATTTGGGTTTACTTTTTTGTCTGTTAAAACAAATCTGGAAATAATAAGGGTAAAGGAAAATGAGTTAACCTTTTATAAACTATATTTTTTTTTCATTTTACTTATAATCATCTACCTTCTTTGTAAAAAGTATCAACACTCAGAATATTGCCCAAATCCATCTAAAATATAATCAAAACAAACTTTAGTATTTTCCTTAAAAGGAGTTGTTGACTTTTTTACTGACAATTTTATGATACTGTAAAAACAAACACCTTATATTTGTGTTATAGGATAGATAAGTAAATAACATCAACACAAGCTTACATTTTGCAACAGCAAAGCATTTTCATGTTTTATCTTGAATTTGTTGTTAATATGTCACATGTGTCACATTAATAGTAAGAGTAAGAGAATAAATAGCAACTCATTACTTTGTATACTGTATAGGTAGGACATCCAGACAAAGGTCATGTAAAATACTATTTTCTTGAATAGTTGGTATTCTAATGGCTTTGGTACTAATAAACAATTTTGGTTTTTCTTTGTCATTAACCAGATAAACTCTAGAGATATCATTCAGGCATAGGCAATCAGTGAAGCTCTTTACTTTAATAACCTAAATGTATGTATTTATGAATATACTAGAGGCTATGCCCCTTGAGACCTAGGGTTGAATTTGACAACCAATTTTTTTAATTTTGTTATAGATAGAGAAAGTTTTTACTATTTTTTGGTTATTTTTTTTCTAGGGGCAATTTCTCTTGGGTGGTGGTACCCTTCCCCAAAATAGTAATGACTTATCAATGAAAAGCTACATTGTAAAGGAGAACTTTATTGGTTCAGGGGTGAGCAAGATCTTTTGGAACAGACACACAGACACATACACAGAGATCCTGCTACTCTAATATTAATATATCATATTTTAGTCTGCCGATGGCACATACAAGATTGAGACAAGATTAAGTACAGGTCAGAATATTTCATTTTAAATTTTGTGTATTTTTCTTTGCCTTTGAATTTTATACTGTTAATTTGTTTCAGTTTCCTAACTGATTAAGTTAGGATATTTTATTATGATCTATATAAGGTATAATTATTTGTACAGTTTGTTTAATTATCAACATTTTAGATTTTTATGCAAAGGCCTATCTAGATAATTAGTTAAATTTTGTGTATTTTCTTTGCCTTTGAATTTTATACTGTTAATTTGTTTCAGTTTCCTAACTGATTAAGTTAGGATTTTTATTATGATCAATATAGGGAATAATTATTTGTACAGTTTGTTTAATTAACAAATATTTTAATGTAAAGGCCTATATAGATAATGATATTTAGACTTATATAGAAGGGAGGGAGGGGACATTGGACTATATATTAGACTGTTACATAAAGTTTTAAAAACAAGGTTTCTCATTAGTTGGCTCAAAAACTTAGGATGCATTTTTTAATCTTAATAAATTGTTCAAACTTGCAGAGTCCAAAAGGGGTAATTTTGTTTATCATAGATAGGATTGTTTTCTATTCCATAATTTTTGTATTATTTGTATGTTATGATCCCTTGATTTATGGGGATTAAAGGACACAATTTAATGCATACAGGTTACTAGCACCAACTAATGATCACGAAATTTTTAGGGGAAGTGGTTGGAAAATATGGTTACCTCGATTCCTACGGCCAATTAAAGGAAGTCACCTACGGGGCTGGCACTGGTAAGTTCAATATTTTTGGAATAAAAGTATGAGTATAAATGTAAAATCCAGACAACTACCTGGCCCAAGACATTTTGGTGGAGACATTTTCGTCTGCTAGCAAATTTTTTTCTTTTCTTTTGGAGGGTTTCGGCTGTGTTTTTAATTTCAACGCTATTATATTTTAATTACCCAATACAAATCAAGATAGGGTCTCTGCCTAATGGTTAGAGTTACATATAGCTCATTCCCCCTCTATTATTTTACTTTAATACTTTTAGCAATGGGGCTACTATAACATATGTATATAAACATATATGTGATAGGTAATATTTTCGAATAGAAAGATTCTGCGAAAAGTTCATTTTTGACAATTTGAAATCATAACAGTTTTAATTAAATGCAATAACATCCATCTTAAAGATAAGAAAAAAGTTTAATTCTATTTCTTGATTTTAAAGAATATTAATATTATTACACAATGCTTTACAAATTTTGGAAGATTTTTTTTTCATGTTAAAAAAAGTTTTAACCTCCACAACTTTTTTGGAAAGGACTGTCAAGTTAACTGACATGGTATTCATCATATAAAATAACTGAAATAAAAAGTAGCAAAAAACTAATTGAACAATAAACATTGAAAAAACTGAAAACTATTATGTTACCCTTAAAAAAATGTTATTTATTAAGATAGTATTGAAGATTTACAGTATTTTTTGCCATTAGCTTAAGATTTTAATAACTACAGAACCAATAAAGTTCTCTATTTTAGATAAGATTTATATAACTTTCATGATATTCTCCTGCTATTTTATTTTAGATTTAAGTCTTAGGCTATTTTATGTCCTTTCCTACCCCTTTAAATACATAGCAAGGGACACAGTCTCTAGTTGATTCATTATTTGTAATTTAAAACACTTTATGTTTTTTTTTTCTTATAACCAATTATATTTTGTTAGATTTATGCTAAAAAACTGAAGTTTTAATCAGCTTTTTGTCTCAACATAAAAATGACATATACATGCATGTCACAACTAGCTGCACCGTTTCTGGATTTAATAGTCACTTAATACACAAAATCACATGAAAACCACACTCAGTATCAAGCCCATTAAATCCCCAAAGTATGTTGTAATTTTAAGTTTGTTTATATGTCACAAAAATTAAGCATATATGCAGTCAAAGATGAAAAATCACTTCCACATAAAGCCCAATTGCAAAATGCCAAAAACTTTGCAAATTTACATTTTAACAAACTGTCGACCCTTCTAATTTATTACAATCATATGATTCATAAAGTTTCTATATTTTTTAGTTATTTTGTTTTTCTTATAAAAACTCTCTTTTTTCATTGCACACAATGTTTAACATTATTTCGTCTCTAAAATCGTGAAAAAAGTTTGTGCAGACTTTTCAGTTCTTTGTATTTTTCTTATTATAATATAAAAGTAACTTGTCTTGCTGTGTGTTTGTAATGATATTGTTCGTCTTTATGTTGAAGCTTCCTATAGGTTTAGAAAAAAAATTTGGAAGGGTGATGGAACCTTACTCAAAAATATTTATAATCCTTCCAATAACCTATGAGAAGCTACATTTGAAAAAAAGGAACATTTCGGTTCAGCAATTAGTGGGATCCTTCAGTACAGAAACACACACACACTACCTATTACTTGTTTGTGAATAATGTTGCCTGTATATATAAGTAAAGGTCACTAACCACTAAGCTAAAACCGCGAGTATCTCACCCTTAAATACGCCATTTAATTCAAATTTAAAACAAGGATAACAAGTTACCCATAAAAGCGAAGATCAACAAATTAACAAAAATAGTGAACACTGAGCATTTGAAGGCCGAACATTAATTGAATATTAATATAATGCAACATTGTTAAATTGACAGTCTTTAAAACGGACGTTAAATGTTTTTGTTTTAATATTATAAATCAGCATTGATTAGAATGATTTTAAATAAGCATTATTGACATATGAACAGAAAGATCGACCCCAATTAAAGAAAAGCTTCGATTTTATATGACATGTTTATACATAGGACTATATTTTAAAGAGCGGCAATTGGCAATTTTATTTTCTAAAGGCGGATATGTGGGGGGCAAAAAGATTTTCTTTTGATAAGATATTCCTCTCCAATTTCAACCTAAAAAGATGAGCTTTTTGTGTTTTGAATAGAATTCGCGGCGGTATTTCTAATTTAAAGACTTGAACCCCTTTATTATGAAGAATAACTGCTAAAGGTTTAAAGATATGTAAATTAGTGTAAAAAAGGACAATCAATATCGAGTTTTATAAAAAAAAAAAAGGAGAGCTAAGATAATAAAAAAGGGTAGTTTTTGAAAGATGTCATAAATACATCAAACACTGACAGAAAAAACAACATTATTAAACATGTGTTAAAAATACATACAACACTGGCAAATACTTTTCTACGTCACATTTCGAAGGCAATTTAGTTTTCTTTTTATTTCTGAGAGTTTAAAATTTAAAGTATAACCACTAAATTAGCTATTGACGCCCAGAACTAATTTTAGAACATTGCATTATTTCACAAATAAATTTGCATGCAGCGATGCTACTTTATGCTTCTTGTTGTATGTACAACGGTTTGTATGTCACAAAAACTTTGATATCTTAGTAAATAGACGAAGATGATTAAAGTCCCTCAACTGATTATGACGTCATACGATAAAATAACTAATGAGAGGCCAGTATAAATTTTACCATTGGTCAATTACAGTATATACTGGCCTCTCATTGGGTATCCTATCGTATGACGTCGTAATCTGTTGAGGGACTTTAATCTAAATAGACAGAGGTGTATCCTAATACTTTATTTATATAAAGGGATAAGACAATGAACGATAAAAAAACGCTTGATTCCAAATGACGATAAACAAAAAGATGCTTTCTCTAATGTAAAACAATTGTTAAAAAAGTTTGTACACTATTTGTTTAGGACCAATCAGTTTAAATTCAATATAAGTACCAAAAGTTTTTAGCCAACAGATAAGAAAGCGCGAATATAAAGTTTTGGGTACCATATTAATTTAGAGAGCAACGTTCTCTCACAACCTAATTAAGCTTCAGGATTAAACGTTATATATATCAAAATAAGACTTTATTGAAATCATCAAAATAGTATGATTACCCAGAGTTAGATAGGGGACAATGGCCTGTTTATTACACTAGTCCCTAAGTTTTACAATAACGTTTTCTTATTCATTGGCCTAACAACTTGTGGGACTTTAATTCTAATCTACAGAAGGTGTGTCATCATTAGGGATGTACATTAATTTATCTGCCATTGTCAGATCCCTGATAATTACCCCATTCCAATTACTGTCCCTTTCTTTGCTAATATAGTTAAACTAAAACCTTCTTTTTTCGCCCTTTGCACCTCTCCCCACCCTGAGATTCATAGTAAAGATTTTTTATCAATTAACAGTTGTTTTTGTTGCGCTATTTATGAACGTTTAATTTCTTGTTTTGTTCAAATTTATTTTGACGCATCGCTTATTGTATAATTTTGCAATAATTAGAATTGATCATTAAAAAAATTACAACAAGAACGATTATGTTCAATTGTAACAAGGGATCTAAAGGGATAAGACAATTGCAGATAAATTGGTGTTCATCCTCAATGTTGATATATAAAATCACCTCTTGTGTAGATATAATTAGTGTATGAAACGTTTAGACACTTAAGTTATTAAACCAACCAATAAAAATTTAGGAAAGTCTAAAAAGTTATTATAAAACTTTTGGGACAAGTGTAATACGCAGCCAAATGTCCCCACCCACTATGAATTGTAGCAAAATTTTAAGAAAAAGTAATAACAAGCTCAATCATCTATAAACATTCTGTTGATATAAAATTACAATAGTTTGTGTCAACTCTTTAGCAATGAAATGGCGATGGCTGCCATATTTTCGACGTGACTTTATTCTTGTGACATATGCCTACATTTTTATGATAATAATGATACATTTTTTCTAAAAATGTTGAGATTTATCTATTTAGTTTATACAGTGATCTTAAGGGATAAGACAATGGGCGATGACTTGATGTACACCCTCAATTATGTTAAATAAAATCACCCTTTATGAACAATGCTATTTTTTACTAACCAATCAATTCTAAGGCCCCTAAAGTTTTTGAGAACCTGTTTAGAAACTTTGGGTACCATTAAAGTTTATAGTGCAAAATCCCCTCCCTCCCTGAGTTAATAATTGATTTTTAATGGTTACGGATATTTTTTTTTTAAATGCCATTTTTCAAAAGATTTATAGTTTTTTAGGACGGAAATTTTGGTTTCTAGTAATTGCCACTTCAAAAGCTATATCTTATTTTTTAAAATCAAATCTATTTCAAATTTATGGTATCACTTTACGTTCGCAATATTTACTTCTATAGAGGTTTGTAAGAATAATCCTATCGATTTTAACTCTTAATTGAGAATTCAAGCATTTCAAAGAGAAAACTTTGAAAGAGTGGCAACTCTTTAGTTTTTACAAATGTTCGAATATTTTTTTAATATTTTTTTTTGGCTTCGATGACAACTTCAATCGAAAATGATAATAATGTAAAACCTAAAATTTATTGGTGATTTACATTACATTTATCAATTGTATCTTTTTTATTGAATTCTTGATTTATGTTTTTAAAGTTAGATTAGGTTTTTGTCTTGATTTTTGTCTGATGCTTATGAGTTCTTTGTTTAAGGGTCAAAAGCCAGAGAGAAAGGGGACAATGGGCTGTGTATTAAATAAGTTCCCAAAGTCTTTAGAATAAAGTTTTTTTTTCGTTGGTTTAACAGCTTTAGGGACTAAAGTGAACTTTGATTGGTTGATTCATTAAGTTGAGTGTTCAAACGTATTAACCGCTATTTTATTTCTACAAAAGGGGCAATCATTATTGGAGATATACAATAATTTATAGGGACATTGTCTTTTCCCAATAGATCCCTATACAAAAGCAGTGACATGTGATATGAGAAAACAGTGGCTCTAGCATTATTAACCAGTTGGCCCAATAGCCTAAAACCTTCCCATGTCCAAAACTAGGCTTTCTTAAATTTTTCAGCTCAGTTGTTTCTAAGATCTTCTTGGACATGAATAGTTTTCATTCGCCCATAGAAAAGGATAAAAAATAGCATAAACCATTCCCAGACTTTTTTATAAAATAAAATAGCCTAAAACCACCCAGGAAACTATAGGTTATTCGTTACAGACAAAAACTTACTTTAAATAGGATTTATATATTTACAACATTCTATTCTTAAAAATATACAGGAAAAACAATAGATTTTATCTCAATAATTATTCCTACCCATGGGTCATAAGGTTGAGAAATAATGATGTACAATGTACGTCTACATATTTCAGGAGTGTAGCTTCACTTTCATTCACTTTGTCAAGAGTTCAGTTTGTCCCATACTTTAGTAGATGATGGCAGACAACCAGTAGACCGAGCAAATATCTATAATACAAAGAAGAACGATGTCTGTCTGTCTGTGGGTTTTTGTACCAAAGGATCTCGCTAACCGCTGAACCGATCAGGTTCCCCTTAACAGGGTAGCTTCTCATAGGTCCCGGAAAGGTTTATAACTATTTTGGGAGAGGGTACCACCAACATCCCAAAAGAAATCGCCACTAGAAAAAATTACCTCCACGCCAAAAAAAATTTAACTAAAATAAAAAGTGGGGGGGGGGGACGCCAACCGACCTTCTCATCTGCCCCTAGAGGCCTCTAGGGGCGAAGCCACTAGTGTACTTTAAAAAGTACAAGGCCAAATTAAATATGGCCTCTAAGATTGTAATTGGAATTAATGATATATATTTGCAAAATATATACTGCACAAAAGATTCAACACATAATAGACAAAAACCTGCAAACAGTCCATATGAAGCTGCTTTATAAAGGAGAATTAATCAGAGATTTTTTAGATCTTAAAGGATAAACAGACAAAAAGACAAATATACTAACTACCCCTTTTATATCGATTTTATTAAACCAATTTGGTTGTTATCCTCCTTGTTTTACTCAAAATTAGGATGTCTAATTTTGATGATTTATACGTACAAATGTTCTGTATATAATTCATACTAGAAATGCCTGGATGTACCATCCAGGTTTAGATAAATTAGTAAAAATAATTGTTTCCTTCTGTTATGATACATTATTGATATTGATTCTTATAAAAATCATCATCCTGAAACATTGAAGTCGTACGCAGACATACGCAATGTTAGAAGGGTGACGCAAATTTCAGATCTCAGTATTCATGATTTGAGAAAAATTCATCTTTATATCATAGCAAATTAGATAATCCTGAAAGCATCGCTTAAATATTATGGAGAAAATAAGTAAATCAAATTGCAAAAAATAATATCTGAAATTTGAGCTAACCTTCCAACATTGTGTATGACCGCGTGCAACTTCGGGAAATGGCATTTTATAACTGTCCATCATTTTAAAGGATTTTACAAAAAAGTGATTTTTAATCTACAAAACTAAACTCTCCATAACTTTCCCAGTAATGTATTAATATCTTCAGAATGTTTAAGTATTTGATAGATTGACTTAAATGAATCTTATTA
>LS047124.1:0-12431 GCA_900241095.1 Acartia tonsa
ATGAGGGAAAGCATGGTTAGAGCTGCTTGATTTGTAGAATCCTAACTTCCTACAAATCTCCCCCCTTACAACCCTAGGGCATCTTAGGGAAGGTTGCGTGATCAAAATCTGACAAATTGCAACAGCATTTGTCAACCAAGTGTAAAGTCTATGTTGGGACTTGAACTCGGTTTCTCCCAACCATAGCGTAGTGCGCTAACCACTACACTATGGGACACTCATTCCTTATTAGGTCCGTCAGCCCTACTAGACTTTTAGATAATTACCTAACGTCAGGTCCAACAACCCAAAATAACGGAGGGCAGCCAAATCTCTCCTTTTCTGTCCAAACACCCGGGTTATTAAGTTGAATAACATTCATCAGACAACCAACTTTTTAATTGTACGACCTTTACCTGAAAGTCCTAACTGTGTATTATAATAATATGAGCCTGTTTTGGGCCAAGGCATTCCTCTTACTCTAACTATTAAAGTCGCGCACCTGACATAGCAGCAGTGTGCATCTCTAAATAATACACTTAATTATATAGTTAGACAAAACCAGGAATAGATAAGTTCACATGTAACCATGGTTTTTATCATTCTTGTTTTATAAAAATCTAATATAGATAAAATTAGTAAAAAATACGTATAAAGAGATAATTTATTTCATAAATATTTTTTTTTATAAATTACAATTCTATTTAATTAATTATTTAAGCATACGTAAATAAATATTAAATATATTGAAAGAAATCAATTATAAAACACAAATTTCAAAATATATTTACATTATTTTAGGAGAAGTAAAAATTATTTATTTGTAAAAAATTAACTAGAAAAGTTCTTGTAACAAAAACATCATTTGTTAATGGGAATCGACACAAAAAATAAGAACTTTATTTTATTTGAATTAAAGGGCCTGTTACCCTTTAATTAAATTTATTATTTTCTAAATAAAACTTTGGATTAGTATTATTTTGAAAATGCTTAGTAAAACAATATTTAAAATTTAAAAACTTTAAATACAGGTTTAACATGAAAGTAGTACATTTTATTATTATTTTGATATGTTTTGTTTGATAAACCAACTTTATTATAAATTTTTTTTTTAGAAATTCTGGATATTGTTCGAAATTACCCTTTTTATAAAACAATACAAGAAATAATATTTCAGTTCATTTTTCTTCCAATGATGATAGCCATTTAGAAACGGTTTGTAGTTTCTACTGTCCATATCCTCTTGAGTTATACATTAATCTCTGTTGCCGGGGGTCCATTCCAAATCTAAACAAAGAATTTAAAAGAATTTTTTGAAATGATGATAGATAAAATTTGGACTTGACTGAATATAACAATTCTTTTAGTTTATTATCAGGCATATTTTTAGACTCATATACTACACGTGTTAAATGTTTCCTTTATAGATTGATAAACTATTGAGAGCCTTTATCATTATAATATGGGATGACCTAAATTATATTATATCAAAACTTATCCCTCTAACATTCTCTAAACCTCCCAACCCCTTTCATTTAAATTTATTTAGGCTCCTTTGAGAGGGTACTAAACCTGCTTAACCTAAACTAATAGTATGACTCTAAAAGCAGATTAAATAAAGAAATTAAAGTCAAAGACTAGAGGGACTTTATTTTGTTTCCTGCATAATATTGAACAACAAAAAAGTAGTTTACCTGGGATCCATTTGTCCTCCATAGGCCGGGGCACCTCCAGGAGCCTGTGGGGGACCTCCGGCAAAGCCCCCGCCCGGATAACCGCCTCCACCTCCAGGATAGGCACCTCCATAGCCCCCATCAAATCCTGCGCTCCCATAACCCCCTGCTGAGGCTCCTCCTACTCCCCCATATCCCATTCCCCCACCTCCATACATTCCCTAAAGATTAAAGTAGTTTATAAAATTTTGCGCCACTCTAAATAATTTAAAATATGATATCGTCGCATTTTCATTGTAGCTTTTGATAGGTTATTTTAGGATGGGCATATCTTTCTTTAAGTGTAAATGGAAAACAAAAAAGGTCTGCCCTATAAGAAGAAAACAAAAGTTTTAGACATTTATATCAAGATTAAATCCTGATATTTTCAAAATATTGTAACGAGGGTTTATTGAGAAAATTAGATTTGAAAATTTCAAGTTCAATTTCATCCCCTGGGAGTTACCGCATAATCATGACAAGAAAAGCAAAGATTATTTATTTAAATTTTTAAATAAGTTTGCTTTTATAAAGTTCTTCATAAAACCACTCCTGAAGGGAGTTAATTAATGGTCAATTTTATCTGTTGCTTTGCTAAGGTCACGGCAATTCAGCCTGAAATAAATCATATATAGAGAGATTATATGAAAGACTTCATGAAAGCAAAGTTGTTCAAAATTTTAAATAAATTATCTTTGCTTTTCTTGTCATGATTATGCGGTAACTCCTAGGGGATGAAAACTGAACTTCAAATTTTCAAATCTAATTTTCTCAAAAAACCCTCGTTAGAATATTTTGAACATTTCAGGATTTAATCTTGATATAGATGTCTAAAACTTTCGTTTTCTTCTTATAGGATAGACATTTTTGTTTTCCATTTACACTTCAAGAAAGATATATAGGCAAAATGTTAATGATTGCCCCGCAGCGTTAGACCCCCCAAAGGGGCTATAAATAAGAGAAAAGCTACTGTGAAAATACGACGAAACCCTCTACCTCGTTTTCATCCATTATCCAAAATGTCTTTACTTTGCTAGTAATTTTTGGTAATACTGTCAATCCTATTTTTGAGTTAAAATCGTAAGTCAAACCACTCCTTCTCAGTTACCTGGTTAGGTTGTTGTTGCATGTACCCGCCACCATAACCACCCCCGTAACCACCAGCTCCTGCACCTCCATAACCACCAGCAGCTGCACCTCCGTAACCACCAGCAGCTGCACCACCATAATTACCAGCGCCACCACCACCACCTCCATACTGTTGTGCTTGTGAAACAGCGGGCTGTTGACCATAAGAACCTAAAATTATACCGTATTTAGCATGTTCCCTTTTCTTCCTTTTTTGAACTCTAATAAGAATATGATCATAAAGTCAGGTTTTTAGCTATCTAATTGAGAAAATACAAACCTACAAAGGTAGGTTAACCCCTGAAAGACAGGATTTAACCTCTTTCCCCCCAAACCCTACAAAAAGGACTCGGTTAAATCAAAATCTATATTGAAAATTAGGTTATAAACACCTAATTATACATCCATAATCTAGTTAGGTGCGAGGCCAGTAGATATTAAAATGTGTACCTGTATTACCAAAAGAGGCTTGAGCATATTGTAGATTGTAATTGGTTTTATTTCTGCCCAGACTGCCATAACTGGATGTTGACACCTCTGGAGCCCCGTAGGTACTGCCACCACTACAGTTGGTTAGGTCATTTATCATGCATTGTATAGGCTGGTCATTTGGCTCAATAACGGGCGGTTGCTATTCTCGAGTAAGTTATAAGTTAAATTTTTTACCAAATATCAAAGAAAATTGTACCTCCTAAATAATTTTCAAAAAAATATTCAAACAACTATAAGGAGGTTTATATTTTAATTTATATTCTAGCAATACTCCTACTTAAATATGATTACTTACAATACTTAGACGGGTTACTCATTATTTAATTTAATTATTCTGTTGACCTAAAAAGTTACTTTATGTACAAAATTTTAACTGTCTCCAATTATATAGCGCAAGGACTCAAAAAAAAATCAACAAATAACGGTACCACGGTGGTTTTAATGATAGCTCAGCAAAGTAATGACTATTCCAATTTTTTTTGTGTGGTTACATCGATATGCGAAAAGCATATGTACATTTAGGAGCCTGACCTCAAAATGTTTTTTTATATTGTTGAAATAATCAATCCCAGCTACATTTTACCGTGATCTGTACGAGATTCAAGATTTTAAACCGGATTATCCATGCTAAAAGGCTTAATTAAAACAAATATGTTATTCCAATTAAAGTCAAATTTGCCTGTCTTAACATTTTAATTGGCCAAAAGATTATAATCCAAGACTTAAATCATTCTGAATAGTTGTAATACATGTAATTATATACCAGTTAAATATTGTACATTTTACTAGCAGCTGCGCCCCTAGCATTCGAAGTGGGAAGGATTTGCAGAAAAATAGTTTATAATTATCCCATGATTTAAATCCAAAAGTGAAATAGTCTAAAACCACCCAAGGACCTATATAAAACTTCCCTAAAATGCGGAAATGTATAGGTCTAATAGTTTTTTAGTGTACAAAAACTCAAAATAATAACCCATTCTGTAGAGTAAATTCATTGGTGGAAAAATAAGGACAATGTAAGTTTGTATCAATGAAAGTACTCAATTAATGATAGAAAGTTGTGTATAAATCTTTGGGTACCAGTTATACAGTTTACCGTCCAATGTCCCCTTCCTCCCTAAATATTATGTAACTTATTATTTTTCAAATAATTGATGTAAAAATCTTAATATTGAATATTAATATGAATACATACGTACGTAAATGCATATTTATTTGAAAATTATGAAGCGAATATTATTGTAATATTTAGTAAGAAGTAAGGTAGATAATCAATTATGTAAAGTGGTAAGGTTTTGTAGTCTATACATTAAGATTTTGATGAATACTGATGCAGTAGTATTCTCTATTTCAGGGAATCTTCACAAAGGTCCCGGGATGGGTTGTGTATATTTTTATGATCTTTCTTACACTTCTATGATAAAGCAAAGAAGCTAATAGGATATAATTAAGTTATTAAAAACAAATCATCCAATTCACGCCTATGTAATGGAGAAAACAATGAAACATTAAATAGTGATTATATTTAACACCAAAGGGAACCACAGGTAAAGTCCCAACCATATTAGTAAAAAAAAAAATAATTTAAACTACAGAGTCAAGACTGCGTGAAAACTGTTTAGCCTATAATTACTTAAATGAAAGTACAAAAACGTTGAGGGAGAAAAAAAAAGAAATAATGAAGCGAACAAGAACATATAATTAAAATTAAGAGACTTATCATTAAAGATTAAATATATTTAACTACGTATATTCTTTTTATTCCATTTTTTGTTCATATTTTTTTGTTAAATAAGGATTCAATTAAATTTGTTTACATCAACAAACTTCCAAATATCATACTGACGTCATTTTTATTTTTAAATAAAAAATTTTCCTAAAACTATCTTCCATAATTCATGAGCGAATGGCTACTTTTCTTTAACCTTTATGTTTTATTATTTTTATCGCAAAATTGTTATTTCTATTAATAAGAAGCAAATTTGTTAGACAGTTAGGTATAAGGTCTTGTTTTTGCATGCGAAAATAATTTAGTAGTCAGAAAGATCCATACATAATTTAACCCTTATTATTTTTCCCCCGATATTTCGCTTTTGATCTTTTTGTTATTCTATAATTACAAAGTAGGTTTTTAACATAACTATTTTTAAGTATTCTTTAGTTTTTGGGGTATGATAGGGCGGTCCCTGCCTTTTATAAACAATTTTATCGGCTCCAAAATTCAAAAATTAAATTCAAAGTAGCTTCGCTACATAAAAATGCATGACAATTGTTCCTGAGATAATCATCATTCCGTCTTCCAAACGGCGCTGGACCGCCGCCAAAATCATCATCGTCATTTGCCGCAGCGCCTGACAACCGCCAATCTGATTTTTTACCCGCCGCCGCCGATCCGTTTGTGCTCCTAGCGGCGCTACTACGCCGCTGAGCTCTGCCCGGCAGGGATTGGTATTTCTTTTCGGGACTTGGACTTAACTTAAATGTGTCCTGCGACAATACAAATATTTCTTAATGATAATTGAAATGCATAGTTGTAATTATAAATGCCTTGTACTGGAGAAGCTTTAAGTTTTGGTAGCATACATACTCTTTAGCTTATGTATGTCCGTCCATAAAAGGGCTTCTTTTCGTTGTTTCATGACCGATTTTGAAACTTTGAGGCTTATTGATTGATTCAACGGATAGTATTATACTTGTTATACAGGAAATAATTATTGAAATATATCTGTTCCTTAAACTTTGGAATGGGTTCAAACTTGGGTACCGGGCTCGAATCCCGCTCTATATCCCGCAAAATATCGTCCATTGGTTTGCGGGAGGTCTTCTGCTTGAGGCTGCGGATAAAGTCATCTGTGTCGTCGTCGTCCGCAACTTTTGTCCGCGGCGCGGCAACGATTGGTTCATCATCGTCATAGAAGCGCCTAAAAGATACAAGATTTTTAAAAACTAAGTTAAATACATTATACACAGCAAATTTTACACTATGGAAAGGGTAAAAATAATGTACATTTTTGCAAATTAAATATAAGAAGACACTGATCATAAGTTTACCAAAATAAATAAACAATTTACTTAAACATATATTGGTATCGAAATTACTACAAGAAACCTATACCTCCTATACAAAGTTATTACCTAGATGTACGGGCAGTACTTGGAGGAGGTTCTGGTCTGTATCTGTCATAATCACCCATTGAGTCGTTTCGCAAACCAAGAATCTGCAATAATTTGCAATGTGGTCTCCATTCACTTGTTTGTTTGTCTCTCTGCATGTATGTCAATTTTTTCTATCTATCTATCTATCTGTCTTTTTTTTCTGTCTGTCTATCTATCGGCATACATATTTTTCTGTCTGTCCGTCTTTCTGTGAGTACATTGTCTGCCCATCTATTTATCCCCCTTTCCTCCTGTGTATCTCTTTCTGATTACTATAAATACATTTATTTGTCTTATCTGTTATGTCTGTCTGTCTTTAAAAAAAAAAATTCTCTATCTGTGTGCCTGTCTGTCTGAATGTCTATCATTCTGTCTATCTGACTGAGTATCTGTCTGTCTATTCATTCATCTATATGTCTGTCTTTATTAATCTATTAGTTTGTCTGTCTGTATATATCTATCTGAACTATCAATAACTTACTGAGTTAGCCAACCCATCATAGTATTTGCTTTGTTCTTGGTTATTATCCTCTTCTCCATCTCTGTTCCTATAACATATCATTATTATTATAATAGCGTTACCTACAGATTTCTAGAAGTAATTCATAATGTTTTCAATTATATCAGTTCATGTCAGGCAAATTACCAATTATGAACAGATATATATTCTAATTACATATGATTAGACTAAATTAAGAAGCAGTATTAGCCAGAGAGAGAGGGGACAATGGGCTGTTTATTGCACTAGTCCCTAAAGTTTTACAATAACTTTTTGGGCTTAAAAACTTAAAGGAATGAATTTTAACTGGTTGGTTTATTAAGATGAGTGATCAACCACTAATTATAATTTTGTGTTTGTCAACATTGTATGTTACAATGTACATCATTTTATCGGCTATTCTCTTTTTCCTGTAGGTCCCTGAGTATTAGCTACTTGCCCTGTAATCTATGTTACCTGAGAAATCTGGAAGCTTTTCTTTGTTTCCCAGACTTAGCTTTGTGTTTTTCCTCCTCTATAAAATCATCTGTTCCATCTGCTAGACCTTGCAGGGCCTGTGAAGAAAAAATATTGGGATATTATTAAATTTTAGATCATTATAGTTTTTTTTTTAAATCTGATAACTTTTTAGGCCTTTCTTATCCTAATCTACATACATATATGTATATTGTGCGATGAGGTTTTAAGCTATTTAGTAAGGTTTACGTCATAATCATTCAAGATATATATGGCCAAAGAAAAGTACCTCAAAAGTGGGTAAGACATGGCCCCTAGAGGCTAATAATAAAAAAAGTGATAAGGATATAGTTACTTTTATTCATGTTGAGTGAGTTGGCTACAAATATTTTAACCCCAAATAAATGCTTAAAAATAGTGACATATCTTTACTTAGATAAAAACTGTATTTAGAAAATGCGTCAACTAAAGTTGACTTTTGTATGTTATAAAGGTGATTTCCTAGAGTCGAGAATAAATTATGAATAGGCTTGGCTTCTACAAATTAAAGGAAAATATATTACCCTTGTAGATTCTCTAACTTTCTCTAGTAAACTTCTAGTTGTGGGATTCATTGAATCATCCTCTTGACGTGAAGGACCTGCAAAATTTAAATGTTTCATTCAGCAACATAATAATTTTTAAAAAGGTTTATATTATAATGAAATAGTTCTGCAAAGTAATTAATGGAATAAAAATTAATAAAAAAATATTGGAAAATAAACAATATTTATGAAAGATGACACACAGATGTTTTGTTCTGATAATGTGTATTATTAAATATTAAAAAATTATTCAATTTAATGTATCAAACGCCATGTTAAAGTCTAACTGCCAAATATATATATTAAAGTTTTACCTTTGGGTGGTCTAAGACTGGCAAACTCATCCTCATCATCATAATCAGCTGTTGCCGTCGAAAGTCGTCCTCCACGCGATAACCCGGACCCATAGTCGTCACGTGACATACCATAGTCATCACGTGGTTGGCGGTACATGCCATTATTGGCTGGTCTAGAAAGAAAACAGTTTTTTTTTCTAGTGCAGTTTCTTTGTAACTAAATCATTTTATTTATCTGCGGTACAAGACATACTAGAGGACGCAAAAATAAGTAAAATATATCATATCGAAATTTATAACACTTTAAAGTCATAGAGTGAGTTCTCATTTGTTATGTAAATATCTAAAATTAATCTCAGATAAGAGCTTTACCTGGAGTTTCCTTCTCTTGCCTTCATAAGGATGAGTCGTGAGGCCGGGTCAATGCTATCAAAATCATGATAGCCATCTGTAGATTTAACTGGTTCTTGATATCTAGATATTAAAAATCAACATATTTTATATAAGATGACATATTTTATACTGAGTACGCCATTAGTCAAATATTAGTCCTTATTATCTTATGAAAAACTGTACCTGGATGAATAGCTGGAATATTTGGGTCTGGATAGGAAATCATCCTGTGGATCTTCACTAAGCTGTCGTCCGCCATGTTGTACGCCATTTGGTTCAGGGCTGTACTGTGATTGGTTGAATTGGCGGGTAGGGCTGAGCTGTGATTGGCTGAGTGGTCTCCTAGTGGGTGTGTAGTCAATGTCGTCGTTATAATTGTCAGCTGATCCTGCCCCGTACACACGACCAAGAGCGCTGCGCTTCGTCCTGTAAATAATTAGAAATATTATAGGATAGTAAATATAAAATGCTACATTATTTTAAATCATTATCATTATTTACATTATTTGTAAACTAAATATCTACAATAGGTGTCACAATAAACATTGTATTACCTATAATTTGAGTAGAAGTCTACCAGATCTTGTATATCATCTCCGCGTGCCGCCCTCTCAACATTGAAGTCAAAGTTGCCAGGTCTGTATCTGTCCAAGTTATCCATCTCACTGTCCAGCTGTTCTGCGGCCGCTGACTGGAATTTAGGCCGGCCGTTTGGCCGCATAGCGCTGAACTCTGAATCTATAGTAAGACTTGTTAATCAATAACAGCAATAGACAATATGTATGAACATGTTTTTAATTTCTTTCAAATTAACCGAACTTACAAGCAATGTCAATGAAACTTAAATTAATCTACACTCATTCCTACTACTAGAGAGGTAAATTTACCGTAGGCAGATTTTACACATAAAAATAAGTAGAGATAAATCCACTCTATTAATTCTGAATTCTTGCAAACCATGAAAATTATAGAATAGCTTCTTAAACTTATGCTGTGTTTCTCACAAAAATTATCAAGCCAAACAAATTTTATAGTTCTTAAAAAAAATACTAATTCAAATTTTTCAATTTAAGCATTTATTTAATATGCAAATATTAAATTAGTAATATATGACAATAATACAATTATGGCAACAATAAACAGTTCTGGGATTTTTTGATTATGAATGTTGGACTTACCATATTCGTCCTGGTCATCATCATCTAGGGTGCTGGTCAGCTTCCTGGGCACATAATTGTGTGGCCGCTCAAATTCATCTGAAAGAGATACATTAATTAGACCGTAATCAAAGACAATATGATTTTTTTCTACTTTATTAGGTTTCCATTACTTTAGAGCTTCGAATTGGTTATTAGCATAATTAATTTATTTTTGAGGAGGGGAAACCCCTCCCCCCCTCCAATTACAAAAACAAGAAGACAAAGGTTTATTTTCTCCTGACATTTCAGACAAACAACTTAAATCAAATGTCAAATTGTTGGTTATCTACAAAATGTTGTGAATTCATTGTCAAATGATTATGTACTGCTTAAGAGCCAGATCAGGTACAATGCGAAGACCTTTTTATAAATTTGTCTTTATCCTCTAAGAATGATAAAGGTAAAAAACTTACCAATATCAGGTAGCTCAATCTTTGGTTTGGGTCTGTTTACAGGTTTGAAATCATCTTCTTCATCAAGATTATACTTTTCATAGGTAGGTTTCTGTTTAGGTTTGAAATCATCTTCCTCATCAAGATTATACTTTCCATAGGTAGGTTTCTGTTTGGGTGATTCAAAATTGTCGTCTTCCTCATCTTCTTCAAGAATGACATCATCTCTGGGTCCACGTAGATCCTGAATAATGGAATTAATTTAATTGTACTAAATGTTTTGTTGTTATTTCTGTACTTTTTTTTCTCTACATAGTAACATTTAAATTTAAAACACCAAATACATACATAAGATATGAGTAATGAAGTCAGTCAGTCAGTTATGACGGAATAGAACTATATAGCATAGATAGATGACAAATTTTTTCATTTGAATAATGTCCCTTTGACATTCATAAATAAGCTTTGTGTACCATTTTGTAAATAAAACATATATTTAATGTATTAGATATGGATTAGAATTATTTTTGCAAAAAAAAGCAAGTTGAAAAGAGGGGATTGAGGGTGATTGTTTAATGTACTAAGTGATTTGAGGGATAAACCTGAAAATAAAAATACCTGTCTTCTGTTATTTTGTGGTGGGGGAGACTCTGACATCTTACCCTCCAGCCTCCGCTGACGCTTGTCCATGGGGGATAGGAAAAATTGGATACCATTGTCATCTATCAAGGTATAGGACGCTTCCCCTAGCAGAATACTCCTATAAAAAAAATATATTTTTATTCCAATGCAGTTGAATAAATAGTGGTTCAAAATTTGGGATCAGTAACTTTTACAAAATACAGTGTGTTTTTTTTTATGAGAACTTTTTGAACCTCGTAAAAGTGTCGAACTATGACGTCAGAAAAAATTAACAATTAACCAATGAGAAGCCAGCATTCACTGTAATTGACCAATGGTAAAATATATAGCGGTCTCTCATTGGTTAATTGTTAATTTTTTCTAACGTCATAGTTCGACACTTTTACGAGGTTCAGCCCCTTGCTCAACTGTAGCCTCGCAACTTAATTACAGATTATACATAAAATCACCTAAAGTGTAAGTCATTAGCCTCCCTGAGTCACTTTAAATATCACTTACACCCTTTGTCATCCTTTCACAGAGCCGTACCTTCAGATGCGCAGCTGTCAAGCCCTGAATTACGCGCACTTACAGGGTGCTCCTTAATTTCATATATTTTTGGGAAATTAAACATGCAGAGCACTAGCCTGAAAGATATTCCACTAGTTTATCCTATGTAGTTGGGGGAGGATTTTAGGATTGGTGGGGATTTATTCTGAAGGCTAGGTCCCATCATGTTTGCAAATATCTAACTTCCTGCTCCAATCTAAACCAATCAAGCTTTAAAAGTCTGTTCATCGAGGTGTATATATTACTGGACAAATTTTAAAACTGAAATTTAAATCAAGGTTTTGAACATTAATGAAGTATAATTGATATGATGATTTTTTTTTTACTGATAAATATTGTATTTTTTTGGAACTGTTAATGTTACCTGACTCACCCTGTACACACTCACTCACGCACACATACACACCCACTCACACACACATACACACACAAATTTACTCACACAGAAAACTGATGCCACCAACTTTCTAAAAATAAACATTCCTTTGATTTATGCGGCGTTGTGGTCTGATACTCAGTCTTTATAATTACTAGGTTATCTTATTTCTATAATTGTAGCTATTCTGTAAATATGCTTGGCATGTCTGTTTTTGCTTTCAACAGAATTGTGGTCTATTACTTAGTCTTTACCTTTTTTTCATCATTGTAGCTAATTTCAAAAGATCTTAAATCTGTATTTATTATTATTTGGGTTATGGTCTGACTAGCAGTCTGTATAAAATAAAATACTATTGAACAAGGATGACAACATCCATAAAAGCTAAGCACTGAAATGATAGGACAAACAGACATTAACACTTGTATAGTGTCAAAACTGAATAATCAGAATATAAATGTTTAAGATTCGAAGCAAAATTGTAAGTAAGTTTGTTGAAAAACTGCTTGTACAGAATAATGTTTATGGACATACTTACATTTTTAGGACTTGATTATAGAGTTGCTTCGTTTATAATA